>WUQG02327590.1:0-47198 GCA_011317285.2 Androctonus mauritanicus | reverse complement strand
GAACCAGTTCGTCTCTTAATGCTATCGTAATGGGCGTAATGAAGGGGTCGTGTTATCGAAATAGACCTCGGGCAAACACGTTTTGAAGATTAGATGGGCCTCTTTGCCATTTCTATCAAGTATCCTTGATGATATGGCACAAACACTCCGTAATTTGATACTCGCTCTTGTATAAATCTATTTTGTTCTACACATTCCGTTACTGCTCTATAAGTAGTTCTTAATGGTAGTCCTCCATTTAGTAAACTTAAATACTCTAAAATGGATTTAAATCGATTTCCATTTTTTTACATAATTAGACCAGACATATTGATAACATATATAAGTGTGAAACGTTACAGTTATCGCATTAAATTGCGATAACCGTAACGAGTAAGTTAGGTCGAGTTAGTTGTTAAAATAGCACAAAAACGGCTCCGTTTTATTTTTAAACACAAAATTTTGAAAGATCAGAAAAATTTTATATCCATTATTCAATAATCTTGTAACTATTTTTTTTTTTAAAACTACTACTAATCGATAAATTTTATTTCAAGTACTATAAGCAGAACTCGTTCATTTTTAAAAGAAATTTCTCTTCGCTAATAACGTCTGAAGAAACATGAAAATTATAAATTAGCGGATTGTCTATTGTTTGAGTTATTTGTTTTTTTTTCCCCCTTACAAAAAACTATTGCAATTTTACCACTATTAATCACTTTAACATTGTCTTGTCAGATGTCAGGAAATTATCATAATTTTTTTTTATGGATTTACGCCTGCAGTTTTACGATTTAAATATATCGCGTGGTAAAGTTAAATTAGATACGAAGGTATTTATTGGTTAATGTGATATAAAATGTCATGCAGATCTAGCATTATAATATATTTTCTGTTATTTTAAACTAAATGGACACGTGTGCAAAATAAAAAAAAACAATAATAATAATAAATATCTTTCAAAACGCGTTTATTTAAATAGCACACTAATCGAATATTCATTAGCAGACTTAATGTAAGTTTTATACTTTGCATTATGCTTTAAAACTGCCGTTCTATATACGGTAATAATATTCAAGAGATTTTTGATCCAGTTTATAAAACTTAAATAGATATAAAATTGTTAAACGCTTTCGAATCTTCTATTAAAATGGATATCTATTGAAACTATATAAAATGCTTATTTTTAGGCTATACCCTAGAGTTATGCACTTAAAAATAGATTTGATACAGTTTCAGTAAGTAGTTAATTTTAAACAAACAAATAAAATCATATATTAGTTTTTAAAAAAGTAATTAAACTCTCTTATAAGAACGAAAGATGTGTATTAAGCAAAATTTTTAGATTACTTTAAAAAACGGAAATTATAGGTTAGGTAGAAATTCTAAGATACGACTGTTCTTGTAGTGCAGCAACAGAGACAATTAAAAATATAAAAATGAAGAAAAATGAATAATTTATGCTATTTTTGTAAAAAATATTAAAATTGAAAGATTCTAGTAAAATAATTTCCTTTTAAAGTAAAGACAAAAACGTGATGGATGCCGCAAAATTGTAGGTTGGGGAGAACTCTTTAAGATACGAATATTCTCGCAGTGTGTAGCAACAGAGACAGTTGAGTACAAAAACGAAGATTAACTAATTTTCTGTTGCTACACTGCGAGAATACGCGTATCTTCGAGTTTCTACCTAACCTATAAATCCCTTTGCAGTATCCATCTCCTTTTTTGTTTCTATCTTAAATGGAAATGATCTTACTGGAATTTTGCAATCTTAATATTTTTTTACGAAAATAACATAAATTATTTATGGTTTCGTTTGTTAAACTTGTGAAAAAAACTCTGTTTTGCATTATAAACTTTCTATTCCGTTTTTAAAATACGTTAATGCTATATTCTTATAAATTTGAATCAAAGATAAATATATAATAAACCTATTCACAAAAAAGTACAGTAGAGTTGTTCGAAACAAAGTGCGGAATAAACAAATGATTCTAAATATAGATTAGTTTTTCTACAAGAAATAATAAATAGAAATAAGACCTAAAAATAGTTTTACACAATAGATTAGGCTATGTTAAAGCAACTTATTTTTAAACAACTTATAGCGCTTAGATTTGTTGAAATTTTTAATAATCGGAAGTTTGCAGGACTACAATTTTTATTAGCTTAATTTAAATTGTTTTCGGAATTTATAGAATTGTTTTGGATCTTCTAAACTTCGTATAGTTATATACCTAAAGTTTATAGGTACTAAGTTAATCTATCAAACTTTCAAATGCTAGCTAGACGAACTAAAATTAGGCATAAAAGTTATTTTTGATTAATACCGGTAAGTAAAACTTTAAAAGACGTGACAATGTTATCCTTATTGTATAATTTTAAAACAAATTTCCATTCTTTATTCTAATATGAATTAAATTTGAAACAAATTTAAAACTTTTTATTATTTTTTACGTATGAAAAGGCATTTTAACATTTAGTACTTTGTCAACAGGAAAAAATAAACTCGATAACTTTGATATTTATTTATAATTGTCAATGTGAATATTATATACAATTAATGCTGAATTTAATTTGTTTTTAATAAATAAATAAATTATACTTAAATTAAATACTGTAGATAAATCAAAAACCTTTATTCTCGGGAATACATCTTCTGGGATCATCATCGGGAAGTTTTCATAGACTTATAAACACGTAAATATCATATTTACGTGTTTATAAGTCTATGAAAAAGTCTCATAAATTAATACAAATAAATGTAAATTTATTAAAAGTTTAATTTAAGATTAAATTTTTGAAATATTAAATTTTAAATCTTACGTTAATTTAGGTTTAAACGTATTGAATTCTATGTCGATTGTTTAAATTCTATAATAGTTTATTATTATAAATTATTAAATTTTATTTTTATTTTTCAAAAAATTCAAAATTAATCGAAAACAATGTTTTAGATATTTTTGTTTAAGGACTATAAAACATTTCAACAAGTGTGCAAACTCAAGTTTATATTTCAGCCATTCCGCTCTGTCCATAAAAGTTTTGAATCGTTGAAACAAATTATATTGAAATACGTTTACAATCTATTGTTTTAGGTAAAATAAAATCAAAGTAGTAATCCTTAAAATTCTCCTAAACTTAATAAAATAGTTGCAATCATTTATCCAAATATAAATGCAAGTAGAGCAAACTCGTAAAAAGTTTATTGTTATTATTATTATTGTTGTTCTTAACTTTTTCTCAGATAACTGGAGATTCAGTAAAGATTCTTTTAAGCGAACAAACACCATATTGTTTTAAAACTAAATAATAATAATAATGATAAAAAAAATCCGTTGCGAAATAAAATCTCATTCAATCTCTTCTCACGTCATCCACAATCCTTCTTTCACCTGCAGTAAAAATCCCCTAACAATTAGAAAACCGAGATTGGACCGATAAGAATTTGAGAATTCTTCTGAGATTTCCTGGTCTGTAAGCAATTTGTGCACTCACAAGAGATCTTTTATAACCCGGCGGAAAAATTAAAGAATCGCTTATTTAGAAACTAGGGTGTGTCGAAAACTGTTAAAAGTATATATAATTTTTTTCTTCTCGGTGTCGCTGTTTTTCTTGATATGAAATGTAGCTGTCACCTGTACGTCTATCTCACTGTCGACAGGTGTGGCCTGGTGACCGTTCGTGCTATATAAGTACATCCTACCTGCTGTCTATCTTCTGGGGCGGAGTCAGATTTTGGAATATGTGAGATCTGAACAGTTTCTAAATGTCTTATTATATACCCGGTACCGATTCGATGTGGGTTCCAACGTGCAATTAAAAATAATTTATATCCTGTACTTTAAAAAAAAAATTATATAAATAGTTCGT
Source organism: Androctonus mauritanicus (assembly GCA_011317285.2). Classification (NCBI taxonomy): domain Eukaryota; kingdom Metazoa; phylum Arthropoda; class Arachnida; order Scorpiones; family Buthidae; genus Androctonus; species Androctonus mauritanicus. Next base: position 43,346 of record WUQG02327590.1, on the reverse strand, counting down.
CATTTGTTATTATATCTAATTTAATATTTCTTTCGTGAGAATAACGTGTTAATTATTTGCAATTATTGGCCAATTTTTCCGTGACGCTTGATCGCAAGGCCAATCGTGACGCGATTATTATGCTCTAGATGATTCTAATATCGTTTTGAATAAAATATTTATAAAAAGAAAACATTCTACGTTAGATTAAATAAGAAAATATATATATTCTACAAAGATAGGAATACTATAAATATTTATATTTACGCCTTTTGATGTAGAAATATAATAAATAGGATTAAATAAATTAAACTGATACAATCTAAAAACATTAACTTATAACAAATAAGTATTGTTAATAGTAAATAAAGAATTTTAAAATAATTTCAGTAAACAAATTTTTATTTTATCTTTCGCTTGTAAAGCGATATTTTTTCCTTTAGATATTATTGATTACAATTATTAATTAAATAGCATTCTTTTATTTATAATTTTAACAATAAATCTTATTGTAAGAGTAGATTGTATAATAATCTATCAAGTTTTATATCAATACTAAGATAATTAATTTATATAATCTGTCCGATAATTCAAAATTATATAAACTAGCATATAGAAAACTGATGATTTTTTTTAAATTTAAGACTTATTATAATTATTAATCAAAAATGGTTAATCATACCAGATTCATTCTCAAGTATGATGCATCCTAGAAAGATTACTTTGTAAAGAAAAAAGCAACTCGGATCACCAAATTCGGATAAAAATTTATTGTAGAACGAATTTAATTTTCATGCTATAAAATTAACTGTTTTATTTCTATAAAATATCTAATTATTAAGTGTTTGTGTATTAGAATTATCGCCTGTAAAGCGCGATAGTGTCTATTTTATCCTCGTTTTTCTATCTTTTAAATTATAATTCTACAAATAATCTAACTCAATCCAGTTTCATATTCGCATTATTTATCTATAAACTATATTAAAATAAATCGTTTTTTCCATCCTTAATGTTTTCCATATCGATATTTTACCAGTTATAACTAAAAATAGATGTACTGTATCTACCGTAACTACCTATTTGTATATCATTATCACATAACCTATATATTAAAGATAGTTCTTATGATTAATGATGGCGTGGGAACCTCAGCGATATTATTTTATTAAAGAGATGCCTCTGATGATTTATGAAAGTGAATAAAACAACATAAATGAATAAAATCAGATAAGCAAATAAAGCAAATCAAAATCTAAATCCATCATTAAGTTGTAGTGAATTTAATTAATTACTATTAACTAATGTAAATTAACAAATTCTGCACTTTTGTAACAAGTTATGGTCAATTTCAAAAAATCGATTAAGATTATTTAAAGCTCTATATTTTTCCTTGCAGAGACTAAAATATGTGCGTGATATATAATTGCGATGCGACACGAATTATAATGATAGGCGTTGTAACTAATGACATTAACATTTTGTTTTAACGTTACTAGGTCCAGATGGCTCCAGTTTTCTGCTTCACCCGTTCAGAAAGCCGAAGAGGATCAGAACCGCATTTTCACCTTCCCAGTTACTCAAGCTAGAGCATGCATTCGAAAAGAATCACTATGTCGTCGGGGCTGAAAGAAAACAGTTGGCTCAAACTTTAAGCTTAACTGAAACGCAGGTGAGTTTTAACGGGTGTGGTTCAAAGTATTTAGCAATGATATGGCCTAGGGGATAATTTGTTGTGGGTGTGTTTAGTGTTAAATTGAAAGGCGGGCAAAGAAAAGGATAATGAACGGGGTTACACGGAAGTTCTTACAAAACAGTTCAATAAGAATAAATCTGTCTTTCAATACTTACCCATCAAAAATTGAAAAGGAAAAACATCGGTAAAGTAGACAAAACTAAAGGATATATGAGTATAATTAGTTACATCATACTTAAGAAAATCTTTTAATCTAATTAGTTTTCCTTATACCGTTCTCAGAAATTAATGCTGTAAAATTGATTTTATTTTATGCCTCTATTCATATTTTAATGATTAATTTTCTATTAAGAAATAATCATATTTATTACTAATTAATATTTATGAAATTACGAGTTATAAAAATGGCGTTTAATTTCCAAGCGACGCGTGCATATAAATAAATCTAGGTATGTCGAGATAAAGTTATCTGTGTATAATTAAATTATGTCACATGATTCATACCATGGTAAAGTTTTCAGTTGGGAAACTTCAAAAATAATTCTGTCAATCCATCAACGAGGTTTTTTTTTTTCCAAACTGACATTATCTAGAACGATGCTAACGAGCTGTTTAACTGGAACGTATATACATATATGTTCGAGAAACTGTCATTTTATTGACAACGTTGAAGATCGATTGATTTGTTGCCTACAAAAAATAATAGTGTTGTCGAATAATTAATAAAAAAATATATATATATCGATATCTATCTATTAAGGATTAATAAAAAAACTTATTTTTGAAAAAATATGTATGCTATAATAATGCTCATCCATGCAAATTAATCCGAAACGCAAAATGGTCGATTTTAGATGCCGACAAAAACATGTTTTAATAATTTAGCACAAAAATCATTTATAATTTAAGTTAATTAATTTAATAATAAAGTCAAACGAGATATTTGTGATATTTTATATTAAAATTTATGAGTTTAAATTCGAATTAAACGATTGCAGTCAAATTTTTACGAACACGTGAAAAAATTTAGCTTTACCAAACATTATAAAGTCGAAAAATACGCGGAATATTTTTATTAAAATAAAACTTGACGAATAAAGAGCATAAATAAAATTAATTATACGTATTATCACCGTTTAAGAACTTATTATGGCTGTTATTCATATTGATGACATTTATATAGGCCTATAAAATTATTAAAGAAGAAGATAATCCGTTTTAATGTTTCAATTTTTTTTTTTTTCGGTTAAGTTTTTGTTTTATGCAATATAGATGGAATTTTTTTTTCTATCAAATTGGATGTTTTACTTAAACTAGGACAGATAACGATATGTTGATGCAAAAATCATTAGCCTGGATTTAGAATGATTTAAAATGGGTTTGATATATATTTATGCATAAGAAATTGCGATTAGTAAATAAATCTGTGCTCTTTTCAGAAATTACAACTCAGACCTAATTAGAAACAATTGGCAATTATAAATTATTTATTCGCATGATTTTCTCTTTTGTCTTTCAATCTAGAAAAGGAAACACGCCTGTAGGATGATATGTTAAGAATAGTCTTTTTAATCATTTTCCTTTTTTATTATTATTATTATACCAGAGTAGGAAAAAGTATTCGCTATTCTCAAATTAGACTTGCGAACAATTAGTTTGAATTTACAGTAAGGATCGCGGGCAATAATAATTAAACGAGCCTACACAAAATTTTATGCATCCCACAGTTAATTATAATTTTAATCCTACTCCGAAATAAAAATTTATTATAAGTATTGCAATATTTTAACCAAGAGTAATAGTTTTTTTTTTTTTATTACGAATTTTATTAAATTTTAAAAATCATTAACCATGTAAAAACTTTAGTACGCCTTAGATGAAACATAATCTTAATAAACTATAAATTTGCATAATAGATAAAACAATAAAAGTAGCACAAATTGAATTACTAACAACCTAAATAAGTAAAATATATAGTAGATGAGTGGAATATAATCTCAATCAGTGGTCTAAGTTATTAATCAACATGAAAATTATTTCTAATAACAAGATGCTTAATAAGTTTGTAGAACAATTTATGATTATCTTATTTGAATAATAACTCTTCTATATTTAATATTTAAAGAGATGATAATCAATCATAAATGCCATTCTACAACTTTATTAAATACAGAATTAAGAAGCTTTGTTTTTCTACTAGTACAGGTAGATAACACATTAGCTTAATGTAATGGTGCTATTAAACTATTTTATTCGTGTAAATAACGATGCGAGTATGCAAAATTAGATTTTTTATGAGAGAATACATTTTCCGTATTTTGATTTTCAGTCCTGTTTTATATATTAATCCATTATTATATCAAGATGGGCGTTATTTATGTTTTCATTAACTAGGCTAATTCATCGTTAAAAGGGCTGATGAACTATTATAAGCGAATTCTTCCTCTTTGTAATAATCCTACCAAAACAAAAACCGATAAAAAAAAAAAGAGAGAGAGAGATTTTAAGTTTATTACACGACTAAACTTAAAATTTCCTATAAAAATTATATCTAGGCTATAGAAATAGCTGTAGGCTTTTTCTAAGGAATAATTAACAAATTTATGCTATAAATCGCCTTATATGCAAATAAAAGTTTAACAAACGGTTAGAAGTTTGAACTTGAAAATATTTTAATGTTCTTTTTTAAATATTTGATGAATAATTAATAAAAATTAATTGAAGTTATTCTCCATTGTGTAATATTTTCGAAATATCTAAACTTTTTTTAACGCCCGAAGGATAGGTGGATATTATCTGGACTGTAATGTGCTTCACTTAATCGTTTTTTTTTTTTTCTTTTGGTTATTTTTAATTTATATATGTATAGGGCATTTAACTCTGCATTTATGTTAACTAATTTATTCCGGAGCCTTATATATTTCCTTCAACAAAAGAGGTTACTCACATTCTGACGTTTAAAATTACGACTCCGAGGCGTGATATTATTAGTAGCTCGAAATCCGCGTTTAAAACAAGTTTATGAACTGGACAACTCATCCAGGCCAATGCCACCCCTTGGGGCCAATTTTGCTTCCGCTTTAAAGTAATGAACGCCCCCTCCTTCATACAAGAGATTTTGTTGCTTCTAGTAAGGAAAAAAAAAGAAAATAAAAAGAGCTCTTCAGTTAATCGCAAAACACCTTTTTCTGTTGATAAAGAAAGTAGCAAACATTTTAATAAAAGACCAATCTATGCCAAAATTTCTTTAATTTTTTACAATTTTTTAACGAATTTTTAATTAATTCTTCTCTTCAAAAAAACTATTAATTTAAACACTTATAATGATAAGGATTTTTTTAATAATTTCGTAGATAACAGTGTTTGCTGTTTCGAAGTGATTAAAAAATAAATCTCATCTTATTCCCGTAAAGATTAAAAACAATGTAAACATAAATTTAAAAGTTCGTACCCTTTTCTGTATTACAAAAATACCCAAAAAATTTATTAAACACATAAAAATAGCCTATATGTTTTGTGTAAAAGTAAATGACACACTAATTATTTTTTTAAATATAAAAATAATAATTGCCTTTTTTTATATGTTTTTGATTAAAACTTTCATTGTTAGCAAATCGTGTCAACAGAATTTCCCAATTACAGGAATTAATAAATTTTAAACCACTACCTACCTACTTCATTATTATGCTATAAACACATTACTGCAGGATATTCACAGTTAAAAATAACTTTGTAGATAATCCAAGTGATATGTATGATTCAATAAATTAAGCATTTTAGATAAATAAATCGAGTACTAAATGCATGAAAATGTGACATTCTCGAATGCTCAAGGTTAATACAATCACGGAATATTTTCTTCAATTCTTTTTTTACGAATTTTGTCCTCCCACGTCCCATTAATTGTTTTAAATGGGATAAGCATTAAATTAATCAGTTTTTTATAATTGCTTTTGATAATTTTTCACGAAAGTGATTGACGTAACGGGTCCTACAACTTCCTATTTTATTTTTGTTGTTAATTTGTGTCAATCAGATACATGATTGACGTTTATGTTAAAACAATAAGCGACGTTTTTATCTCGACGTTTACTCAAATCTTTTTTTAATAATTTAATTATTGCATTTAATTGACAGTTTACAATTATGATATGTTAATGCGACATATTTTTATCGCAGAGTTCAATGCCTAATTAGCCTATATGTTTTTCTTTAAGCCAACTGCACGCTTTAAAGCATTATAGTAGCCTGCGGGCATTAGATAGTCGGATATATAAAAAGCAAATTTTCGTTTTTTTTGCTTTTATAAACTAGTATGTAATGAAATAAAATGCTCATATATTTTATCGGCAGGTTAAAGTGTGGTTCCAGAATCGGAGGACCAAACATAAACGGCAAAAACAAGAAGAGCAAACCGGTAGACAGAGATTGGAAGACGAACAAAACGAAGAAAAACAAACTGAAGAAAAAATGGACAAAAATGATTTAGATGATGATACCGAATCGGAAGGTGGAGACGATCAATCTGCGGAAGATCATAGTTCTTGATGTAAAACAAACTTTGAATTTTCTTGCTCAAAATTTAGATTATGATCTGAAAGAATGCCGTCCTTAAACATAACTGGATAACTACGATTTGTAGATTAATTCCGGTATGTGATATGAAAAGAAAATAATTATTATATATAATGAAATATAAGGTCTATATAGTTTATATTATATGATGATTTCACTCTTTTTAATCATTTTTGTTGTTGCCAAAAAAAATCGCATTTTATTCTTCACGTCTATAAAGATTATGTTATTGGATATGTATGTGCCAAAATTTCTTGTGAAAAAATGGATAATATCATTATAAATTTAACAAAATTTTTGAAAAAGTGTGAAGGAATTTTTAAAAATATTTTAATACGTGGGAGGATAAAAATTTTCACAACTCCGCTGTTAAATTTTATAGATTAAAAAAGAGCGATTTCGTTTTATAAAATGTGACCGAATATTTTGGCAATTTTTACTTAAGAAGAATGTTTATTATTATTTTTTTTCACTTTATTTATTCCTACTTATGAATTTTGTAACTCTTCAAACGGCTTCTAAAATTAAGAAAAATAAATATATATATTTACCGTATTTAAGTTATATCTTACGATAAATACGGTCAAATGAGAAGAAATAGATATATTTTATGTAAATATATGTAAAAAGTTACTTTAACATGTAAGTTATTGTTGACATTAAAGATACATTACATTTTATAAACAATTTATGTCTTTGTTGTTTTGATAGGACATAGTATAAAAGTTTTATTAGTTAATTATTTCGTGAATTTAAACAAACTGTAACTTTCAATAATAATAGATTAAGAATATATTTTTCGGTTAATACAAATAAAAAAATTCTGAAACAATTAACAATTAATATCTGAATCTAAAATTCCGATTTTTTTTTTTAATCAAAAGTTTAAAATAAAATCAAAAGAACATACAACATTGTTTCATAGTATATATTCTGCACGCTACACGATGACAGTAAACAGACATAACTTAAATTTCAGTAAGTAAGCTTTTTATGCAAGAATGAATTTATTCTGTAATTTAAGTTCCAAAATAAACCGAATCACGTTTATTAACTTCGCTTAAAGAATTTCTTTTTTATATAAAAATATATTTCGATTATGAATGCGTTTTTATTTACTGTAAAAGAGTAATTAGTTTTATATTTAAAAAAAAAAAAAAATGATTCATTAGAAATGCAAGTGTTTCACATTATTGGAAAGTTGACAAAAAAGTCTTGCCCCAAGGCATATAACTTATATAATCTTCAGTATTCTAAATAATTATTTTTGTTATCGCTTTCTTTAATTATTTTGTTTGCTTTTTACGTTTTTTTTTTTTTTTTTTCTATCCGATCCATGCCAACAGTCGTTTTGTCTTCGACAATATATCTTTCTAATTTAACAATAGTTTAGACGTATTATCCGCACATCCGCACTAAATAAAAACAATGAAATGTTTAATAAATCACGCAGCAATTTAACGTTCTATAAGAGAATCACACAATCACGTCCATCACGAGGTAAAGTCACGTCAAAGCCTGAAGGTGGAGTGTTGTATAAGTCACGAATAACCTTTGGTGGATGTCTGACAGGCCTTTAAAGATAATTAACAAGAGAAACACTTAATTATGTGGTTGTTGTTTAACTCGTACGCTAAATATAGACTGACTTCTGACGTTGACTTTTTCAAGGACATGAAAAATGGAAGCAACTTATGTGCAATAGCCTTTAAATAGAATTACAAAGATTTAAAAAAAAATATCTCGTATACAGTTTCAACACGATATTTTTTGTACCGTAATTTTGTTTATCGTTTATTCATCAAACTATTCTCCAAAATTTTTATTATTAATAAAGAATTACGAAAATATTGCAAAATGTCATTAAGAATATATTAAAATTTATAAGAATAACCAATGTCAAAAGACTCCGCCCCAGTAGAAGGTTTCTGCCAACTTTTATGATAAATATCACATTCTTACTAGTAATATACGCTTAATATTCTCTAAATGCAACCTATAAAGTCGTTTTTTTTATTTGCCCAGCATAATTATTATAACAAACTGAAAAGGCGAGTGGAAGGCCTAAGTTAAAATTTGTTAACGCCCTTTAATAGAGGTAAGTATGAATCAACAGGGTTGTGTAGGAATTTAGGATGAATTCAATTCACGTCTTCGGAATTAAGGAAATTCAGTTAACCCCGCTCCACACGTGACTTTATGAATAAAAACCACTCCCCTATTTAGCCTGAAATTTTCTATTGAGGATGCGTGAAATGGTACCACATGTTGAATATTCATAAAAATCCAATAATGTTTCCAGGGCTTCTGACAAAATTATATATTTTAAATATTCATTTATTGCATTTTTAAATTCTGCGAGAATAGAAACATAATTTGAACAAACCAAATGATGTTAGAAAAGTCTTGTTTATCAACTCGGATTAGCATAATAAACTAGGTCTTACGATATAACGTGTTCTTATAAACAACTTTTCAAATTTTACGTGTTCTTAATGAACAAATTTCAATTAATATTATCATAATAAAGCTTTTTTTCAATTAAATTTAGGACTTAAGAATTAAGTCATAAACTGAATCCAGTCGTAAGCTTTAAATGTTAACAAGTTCATTATTCAAATGAGAAACGTGTTTCTAACCCAATGGGAAATTATTTATTGCTTTCAGTACTTATGTACGTGCGTTAAATGTATTCAAAGTATCCAAGAAAGATTTTCGAATCTATATTCTGTTTACAGCTTAATATCCCGTTAGATATAGACCAGGTGTTTCCATGCCATTAGTTTCATATAATTGCCATTTATAACGCCAGCTGCTTGAATCTATTCTACTGACTTAGATATATATCAGATTAAAACCGTAAACTTCCTCTTTGATACGGAATTTGAGTCGAATACCTCTATCCAAACATAAGGTTAAATTATGTAATTCCATATTGTCCTTATTAGATGCATGGCAAACAGAGCCTTCGTTCCAATAGCACTAGTTGACTTAACACTTCAAATATTTGAATGTTATAGATCCGTATAATTGGAGTAGAATAATTGATTGGCTCTTATTAATCGAATAACATTCCATTTAATAATTAAACCGTAAAGTCAACAAAATACGAAAACTAATTGAATTTTTTTACATATAATTTCGATCTTTCATCCCTAAAAAAAAATATTTATAAATATACAATATTGCTAAACTGCAGCGCAATTTTAAAATTTCCCAACGATGTATTACGAAGAGATTCAAACGTAAGAGTTAAAATAAAAAATGACGTCAAGTATTCGATTAAAAAACATTTAGAAAGATTGTATAACAATCAACAAGTTTTCAATCCCCATCGATATTCTGCAGGAAGAAAATGACGCTGATATTCAAAATGGATGTGAAGAGTGCAGGTGCAAGTCAATCCAGTTACAACTCTTTACAGAGAAGGTGACACCTGCCGTTCAATTGAGTGGCTTATACTTGAAATGACGGGTTTAACAGGAAGCAATTGGAAAACATCGCCACCTGCCAAGCTGCCACCATCTGCCTAAATGAAAGCATACCGTGTGTTACTGTATATAGAACGCATCTGCTCCACTCCGACAGCGTTACTGTTTTAAAAAAGTATCCTTTTTGCAATTATCCTCGTTTTTTCTAACTGTTCTCTATGGCTCTTTCTAATAATGCACGTAATATATGGATCTAATTATCATAGATTTGTCTTTCCTATTTATTTTTTTATTTTATAAATACTCTTTTGTTACCTATGTAAAAAAATAAAATATGTATACAATATATACGTAGCAGATGTGCTTAAGTTTATGACCGTCTGTTAAAAATAAGTTATTATGATTAGAACCTACTTTCTCCTATTTTTGATTTGGATTATATGAAAGAACTGATTTTTAAATCAAATTATTTTTAATTATCTTAATTTTCCTAAATATTGGCCAGCTTATTACACCAAATTTTATATGCATTATTTGATTATAAAGCACGTTATTGTTCTTTCTCTTTGTCTAGAGTGGTTAATGGGTCTTTTATGTTTATCATTATTACTACTTAGTGAGAAAATTAATAAAACATTATTTTCTCATAAATTTTAAATGTAGGAAATAAATATAAGGATGTTTAGGTCATTCGATCTGGCTGCATATATATACTTCAATTTAAAAACCTGTACAACAGTTTTACATTAAAACCGAAGCTTCGGGATTTCAAGAGTGTTAGTAAGAGGTACAATTATTCGACAATTATGCAATAAGTGGATGTCGAAACCGAAAGGGACAGTTCGTCCTTCGATGTTCAGGCAGAAAACCTTAGAAAGAGACAATGAGGAAAAATTTGTTGAACAAACCTATTAGTAAAACTAATGTTTTTAAATGGACAAGGTTAAAAATGTAATATGTAGAGATAGATGTATCAAAAACAGGTTTTCTATTGACTAAAAATGCAGTTTTCGAATCCTTATTTTAATGATTTTGCATTCACTAACGATAAATATTCATTTATCATCTAATCAGTTTTCCTTCTCATTTAAGCTGAAGGTCGTCTCGTCTTCTGCACTTCTGTGGATGATTTAACAGCCTTAATAATACTCTTCAGACTACTTTGAAGTTACTCTATTATAATCGCTGCGATGTTTTTATTTTATAATCCAGTTTCTTATTTTGTTTATTAATGTTTATTAACCGATTCGTTCAATACTCCTTGCCAGTTTTTGCATCGATATAATTGATGAATACAATTTATCATTCGAATACTCCTAATATTTTTACGAAAAATTTATTAGGAAAACACAAAATTAAAAAGTAGTTTTGAGTAAATATGACTGGCTGTAACTACATTAGCGAATAAACATCTTTTTGGGGTATTGCAAGTCAAGCAAAATGGCCGATGGTGTAGCCTATTTTAACACAATTTTGAGAAAGAATGTAAGTCATGTATAGCCTACTGTTATGCGTTTAGAGGATCTCGGTCGGCTGCCATAATTATAGGGTGAAGAACGGCACAAATTAATAGGAGTCACGAAGGCCCCCTTCTCTGTAATCACACAGAACAGTCACCGTGTGTTATTATGGCTGTAAATATGGTAGTAATCGCCTATGAGACTGGTCACACTGTAAATCACCCAATAACATCAAAGCTAGTTTGTCGTAGTTGAAAACCTATTTTTCTACACTTATTAAGACCAATAGAAAAATGTGTGTGTTTAAATAATTAAAACGCTGTTATTTGCATAATATGTCCCGATAAATTAACTCGAGTAATAAATGATTTATAATTATTATTTAAGTCATTTTTATCTGGAATAGATCTATATAGAGTAGTTTCTATGCTAATTAGTGCAGCCGTTGTGCAAGGTGACTTTGATCATTCGCAAGGTCATTCGATATCTTTCGCCAACTAGAATTGCGAATTATAATTATTGCAGAATATATAATTGTTTAAAAAATACACTAACAATAATTAAATCGAGAAAAGTAAACTTTTTAACATCGGTGTTGAGTAATTAAAACTTTCGCAAAATGTGTGATATGTTAAGAGTGAACGGCCTTATATAAAGGCGTATCCTAAAAGTCGACGAATGCTGCACGGTGGTCACGCTACATTGTAGTCGTAATCATATCGTGTACGAAAGTGATACATATCGGATACACGAAATGTTTAAAATTTCTACCATTTCGACTTCAATAGGACAAAAATTTGGCCATTAGTAAGCCAAGAGTTCGTGCTCCATTACCGCAGATACATCCATAAAAAGTGATGGCTATGAGTGCTATGAGTGAGAAATAAGAAAAAGGAAATAGTCTAATCATTATTGCCCCTATTAGCAGCTTTCAACATATATCTTTATCAAAGACATTTCACTTTCAAGATTTTTTAATTACATTAGAACATAAAAGATTTAAGAAACAGGATCTTGAATGTTCTACACCTGGAAGACCACCTATGTTGACTTAAGGGTGGTCTTCAGTAACTCCCTAAATTGGACGAAAATTACAGGTGTTTTAAACGCTTTCTGTCTTTTTCTCCCTAACTGAGAATCTGATTCAACCTTTATCTGATTGGATGAAAGGTCGTTTAAAAGATTTTTAGATTAAAAAAATATTCCCGCTATTCTACTTTCTCTTTAGCAGGAATCCCGAGAACGAAAAGAGCTTCAATTAGAATTTTGGTGTTAATCAAGGAATTCGGCCGTAATTAATTTTAGAATTCTTTTCCGGTTAAGTAAACTTACTCCACAAAAAAAAATCCTCTTGCGCTGGCTGCTAAAAGCGCGTCACCTGATCTCGGCCATTGCTGTTATAATTATTCATAATACCACGTGATAACTTTTAAGTGTGATTAGATAATCTGTTGCTGTTGTTGTCGTGCCAAAATCGACTTGGATTTCGATACGCTCGGGGGGCCAAATTAGCGAATGAGGGAACCAATTTTTCCATGTTAGAAAATTTGGTCCCCGATAGAAGCCTTGGGCGATTCCCTCTGTCTAATCCTGATTAGCACTTGGTTTAGAAAGGGGCTAATAGGGCTATTTAATATAATTAACTTAAGTAATTTACTAATTATATATTAGGTTTGCATCATGCTAAACACCAAAAACAAATTAAAATGCAGTACTCATGTTGGGGAAATCCGAACGTTCTTAATGAATCTAACCCATGAAGCGCGAATTTGTTTAACCTAAAAAAACAGTCTAAGTGAGTTATCATTCTACTAAAATTTTTATAAAATTCAAAATAATACAGTTTATCATTTTAATCAACTTAATTTTAATTAATATCTATTATTATTCTAGTCTCGTTTCGAAACCTATTTTCTTAGTTAATGAGGTTTTATCATTTTTACGAAGACGAATAATGGAGAACAGTATATGAAAGTTTGGATTATTTTTTTAACCTAGATCGAAGCAATAACAAAGGTTAGAAGGTTATCAAAAGAAGTGACATATCTTAATGAAATTGTTTAGCCAGTTTAGATAATCTCCCATCTAGCATCTATATGTAAGGCAAATATTTCTTATCTGTAAATTACTCTTAATTATAAATCAGAGCGATTAGACCATCTTCTGCTATTAGACAGGGTAGCACATGCGAGATGATACGCACTTAATATCTCCCTGAAGAGGCGATACCCGTTATTTAACAATCGCTGCCAAGCCTATTTTACACGTAATTATGTTGATCCTGTCCTAATGATCAAAATTACTTGTAATAAGTGTAATAATGATTGTAATTATAGGTTCATCCATCGTTTTTCATGCTACGGTATCCTAGCTTCTTCTCTCTTTTTCTTCCATCCCAGGATAGATTTGTCATTTTTGGCTGCCCAGGGCACATTTTTGGACACCAATGAGTTTTTCCCAGTTGAAACGAAGTTAAAATATGAGGCTGTATTTTTTTAATAGGTGGAAACGAAGTGTGTGTTAATAGTTAAACAAATACTGCTCCGCCCTTATTGTCTTAATGAATCGATTATTTTATAAGTACTGTAAGTTATATACACTAAAGAAGGATAAAAAATCGTTCTAATTACAAAAAAAAATTTATCATTTCATAGATATTAAAGTCAAAATATAATTGTTTTCAAGAATTTAGCTTCTAAAATGAAAATACTTGTGAACTCATCTCAGAATGTCCACAGAGTACAATCCGAAAGAACATGATTGTTTGTCTACACGATTCGCCATTATAATGTAAGAACAGTACATTTTATGAAAGAATAAAATATTAAATTTATTTTAGACAATCAGACCATGCATCTTCACTTCAGAATTTTTACACAATAAAAAAAGAAGAAAAATCGTTATTATAAGAAAGGAAGTTTCCGCCCGTAATCTCTTCACCGAAATGAAAATTATAAACCGTCCAGAACACATTTTCATTTTATGAACTCTTATAATATTTAATGTTCTCATTCGTTTAACATAATTTTTCATCCACTCCTCTTTTAATAAATAAGAAAATAAAAAAAAAGAAAGAAGAAAAATAAAATAGAGAAAGAAATTTAAACGTCTTGCAAGTTGAAGTAATTTTAAAGATTGTACGCTTTAATGTAAGTTCAAAAAAATCGCATTTAAAGAAGAGATTTATGAGATCTTAAATTATTTAAGAGGAATGTTTAGAGCAAATCATTTTGTTAGTGTGTGTGTGAGAGAGAAAGAGAGAGAGAGAGAGAGAGCAGAAACTGGAGAGGTGAGCGGTTAGCTGTGCTAGAAGTGAACTTAATAAGGTGGAAGAAGCAGGTGCTACACCCACGCCTCTTGGTGTCAAGAAATAATGAAGTCTGTTGTGAAAGTAATTTTGCAGAACCAAAAGAAAGATGTTACATAAACACCAACCATTGATCTCCCTACACAATGACACTCCTTGTTCTCTAATTCACACTCTTTACTCTAGCACCCGTTTCAATTTAATTACCATTTAATTAATTATCAATTATATTTTTCTAATATAAAATAGTATAACTTACATATATTAAAAATGTTTTTATTAATACAAAATATTTTTAAAAGCAGGATAAACTGATAAATTTATATGAGAATCAAATTAATCTTTATAATTCCATTGATCCCTTCAATAACAGGAAAAATTAAAATTTAATAAAATAAATGAACGTCTTATTCAGGTAAACAACTAATAAATTAACAAGTAAGTTGTATTTTTTTTTGTTAGAAAAAATTTTTATTAGTTTGAATTTTGAAATCTGTTTCTTCTTCTTTGACTGATTAAATGTCAAAAAACGATAAACAAATTACAGTTTTAAAATGTCAATATTATACTGATATTTTGCTATATTAATTATTTAATATATGTTAAAAGTTTTGTTAAAAAATTAAGAAATGAGGTTGTTCCCTATATCTATCAGATTATCTTGAATATTTAACCGCTCTGCTGAACCTAAAAAGTAGTTTTCCTATCTTTTGAACTTAAGGCTAATTTTATTTTTAATAATTTCGTCAAATGGCTAAGTTTATCCACGTGTGAATCATGATGAACTGTTTTAAATATTAAAAGAAAAAGAAAAAATTTAAATTTGTGAAAAATATGCAAGATTTTGAAATTTGAATTTACGTGAGATGAATAGAGAAATATTTAGCAGGAAAATAGATATTTCTTAAAATAGCATGCAACTCTAAACTATGTTTTCAATGTCAGTTAAGAAGTTATAAAATTTGAGTAAATTAAATAAAGAATAATATGCAAAACTTTCTCATGTAGAATAATGAAAGATTGGTTAAGAGCATTCACTTTTTATCATAATTTAATAATTATTCTGATAATTGAACATCTGAAAGATAATTTTATTTAATGCCAAGTATCAGAATATTATCTGCTTCATCTGAAATAAAAAACAAAAATTATTTAAGATAATTTCAAGCAATCTGGGATAATTGTGTATACAGTTTGGCACAGATTTTCGAGTCAAAAATTTAATTTTACATATATTTATGCGCTATTGTTTCTACACAATTCACAAAATTAATTTCTTTTTTTTTTTAATGCCTACTAGAACATGCTTCATGACACATACTAAATATTTAAAGACCGTATGCAAGTTTTTATCGGTATTCTACGTGTCTCCTTTGCAATAAATGCAACAAAAAATATGAATAACATGCTAAGTTCCAACAATAATAATTTTAGTCATTAATATTCGTTCTCACTACTACTGATAACTTATATTTAATTATTTAAGAGAGAAAAATAAATACACTCCATTATAGTATTTTAATGTAGCAAATAGTTTTAATATGGGTTTCATTTAATATTAATTAAAAGTAGTTAACAACAATAGCGGAATGTAAAATTAACAGAGATCAAAATGCATGAATATTAATTTATAGGCAAAAAGACAAGCTTGGAATTGCATTAGTGAAGCTAATTTGGAAGTATAAACTAACTCCACTTAATATTTTCTATTGTAGTAGAACATGTTGCTAAAGTTTAAGAATATTTTTGAACAAACATAAGAAACTTTATAATTTTTATTCCATAAAAAATTTTAATCAGATTACTTCACGTTTACTATATATTAAAACATTACAAATATAAATTTTTAAGAAAAAATATTAACATGTAGAATTTTTTGTTAAAAAATCTAGTTTTCCAACAACTGTTTCGATAGCAGAAGACCTTTCTGGTTAATGAAAACAGGAACTTACATAAAATCGATCAATAAAATAATTTTAAAAAATAAATATATCCATATATATATCAATATATATATAGATATTCTTCCTTACTATCGAATATAATGATAGAATTCAATATTATCTATCCAACCGGATTTCTTAGCATAATATACAAAGGGTTAAGGAACCCTGTATTCATAAATCATCAAAATATTGTAACTCATCCAGTTGGTTTTTAAAAAGACGTGTTAACCATGCTCCAGGCCATCCAGGTACCGTCGGCATAAGCTCCAACAATAATAAATAACCACATTTTATGGGGATAAG
This sequence comes from Androctonus mauritanicus, assembly GCA_011317285.2. Lineage (NCBI taxonomy): Eukaryota > Metazoa > Arthropoda > Arachnida > Scorpiones > Buthidae > Androctonus > Androctonus mauritanicus. The sequence goes on along the minus strand of WUQG02327590.1, from coordinate 26,652 downwards.
ATATATTTTGTACTGTTTAAATGCTAAATTATGATTATATCCACAAATAAAATGTCTAAATTGGCTATTTCCTCCATGTTTATTTTATGTGTTGCGTCTTGTATTCCATTTTTATAACTCTTGATTGATATTATCGAAAAACAATTTACAGCAATACGATTTGCAATTTTTATGGGTGATTCTAGTTCTATACAAATTTTTATGGTTTATTTTTATGTCTAATTAATTTTATATCATCAACTCGATGTTGATGCAACAGCAATTAGTAATTCTGTACTTTTTTTTGGAGTGTAAATATGTGGGTGGTCATAATTTCCATACAAATGCTATACATATAATATTATTAATTAGAAGTTCTTGTTTCACACATTTCTGCAATCCATTAGATTAAAAGATTGCAAAAAATGCGTGACTTGTATCACCAAAATGGAGGATTTAAGAGATCATGTTAATTGTTAAATTAACAAAAAAAATTATATTATAAAAAATTGATACAGTATATAAAAATATAATCTTATATTGGTAAGACAATTAATTTTAGACATTTTTAAAAAAAGCATGCTTTTTTGAACTATTTATTATGAAACATGCAAATACAGTATTAAAAGATTTCATCAAAATAAAATCTTATCCATTAATAATCAAAATGAAAAAATGAACGGCATTATTTGTGTAGGATTTTCTTCAATAATTTAGCATGAATGTCAGACTTAGGGATCAATAAGTTTAAAAAAAAATTATAGGTAATCTTTGATGTAATCAGAAAGAATACATTCTTCATTAAGAGTGTATCATCGAAACAAGTTTATCGTGACAAATACCATTAAAAGAAATAGTTTAATGGAATCAAAAATATTTGCCAATTATCGGATACAACAATATAAATATTAATAAACAATTAAATAGATCGTTTTACGTAATGTTGAAAATGTTATTACTGATAATTTTTATGGCACCATTACCTTACTGTAACTGGAATATTTTAGTATGAAAATTCGCAATCATGACCACACATCTTATCGATAAATCACTTTTACGATCGTTTTGCAAAATTATGATCATTTTTATCTGTAATTAACATACAGTATATATCGTTAGTAAATATAAACAGGTTGGTCTAGGTGTAAGAGCCTACTCACCTGAGCTTGATTTAGGTTTATTGACCTCTTGTGGTCATTCTATTTTTAGTTTTTTAGGTGTGGTCCTTTCATCCTATCTCATCTAAAGCCAAACTCATATAATCTTAAGAAGAAATATATATATATATATATTCAGTCTATAAAAATAAAAAGATCTCAAAGAAAGTTTTAAGAAAGTGTAAAAGTTTGAATGGATTAAAATCATTTCAAACATCAAGATGTTCACGATTATTTAGCATGTTTCCGGATTGATTTATAAAATATTAATGGGAAATTATTTAGGACAAGCACTTTTAACATGTAAAAATTGCTGAAAAAAACATATTATAATTCAGAGTTATGTATCTTACAAGACACATACATATCTTAAATAACCCATTAAACTACGTGCAGTATAATTGCAGACTATTAGGCAGACGTTCTTCAAAAGAAGATAATAAATTACTTATTAAAATTGACAGTTATGATGTATAATTAAGTGTTTTTCCTCGTCCATAAAAGGCTAAACTGAATACTTTTTAAATTGTCAACATATTATTAGTCAGTTTTAATAAATAAAAGGATATGAGATTAAATACATAAATTAACATTAGTAAAAAGTACTTCAAAAGAAACCGTTAGTTACTACAATGCGGCTGTCCCAAATAATTACAAAACATAGTGAGAAATTACAATGATAATTTAATATAATTGATCTTTGTTCCTGTTCTGAACACGTGACTAAAGGGTTTGTGTGCCCCGAAGGCGAATTATCAAACCCTGAATCTGACTGGTGTTCCATCTTCATCTGTCCTCTTCAATAGGTAATCTTCCAGCTATTAAAATGTCAACAATACATCGTGTTTAAAACTTTATCACAAAGTAACGTTTTTTCCATTACTTACAAATTAAATATCATTATTATTAGGACACAAATATCTACTGCGACGTTCTTGTTTTATCAACATGTTTCGAAGTCTTATCACTTATTAATTTTTTGTTTTTTTGTTTCAAATTAATAAAAAGATTTAAGCAGTCGCGACGTTAACGATGTTTTATTAAATAACATAATTGGCATATACACATATTTAAATCTTCGTAATTAAAATAATCGATTTATCACATATTAATAATCGATTTATACGAGATTACGAGATATTATTAATTTTTGCTATAATAAGTCAAGAACTTACACATTAATAAATAAATAAAAATTGCACCTAATAAGCACAGTAGGGTATGGAAATGATCGAGAAAGAAGGAGTCGTTCATAAATTATTTAACAACGTTCGTTTAAATATCGTTTAGCTTATCTAAATTCTAAATAGCATGGAACACAAATTAATTTTTTCGTCCAGAAAAAAGAAACTAAAATGTGTATTTATTATAAAATATATTTTTCCGGGATTTTGTATTTGACAAGCAGTTGTTGGACAGGTTTCAGTCAAACCTGTATAAATTAGGACAGATGATGTGATAAATTTAATTTAAATACCTACAATAAAATATTTTTTATTTATCATTATTGACGAATCAGAATCCTAAATCAAATATAGAAATTATAAAATATTCGTAAATTATTTATCAATGCATTATCTGAAACGGAACGATCCGAAAGATTAACCGGATTTTGATTATTTTTAGTCAAGAATTAATTTATGTGTTATCGATACTTTATATTATACCAAAGTAGAATTTCTAGAAGAATATAGTAAACAATTTATCGCATTTTTTCTTTTATATGTGCAACTTTCGTGGATGAATTGTTGAATCGTGAGTTATCATCATATAATGATGATATATTATGATCGGTGGTACTCGAGAGTAATTTGAAAATTTAAATTGGCTGAAAAATTATTCTAAACATTTTCAATAATTCTGTTTTATTCGACGCTAAATAAATTATTAATTTTGCGAATTTATTAAAAAGAAATTAATTTTAAATAATTTAATTTTAGACATAAAAAAATATATATATATATCTTAGTTTGATGAAAAGAAACAATGTTAAATTAGTTACTGTATTAATTAAATTTATGTGTGAGTTGTTATTTCAACACTAACTAGTGACTTTTGTTTTTATTATAATCAGAAGACTGAATTGGAATTTCTAATAGCAAGCTTAATTAATTCAGAAAGTTTCTTATTATAACATCGAAGAAGACGAGGCGAGAGAAGAATTTTAAGTATCATTATAGAGAATGATTCGTACAATTTGAGCTATTTCAATACCATTCAAAGAGCAAAATTTGCATTTGTTGAGTGAATTTTTCTCGATTTTATTTTATGTCTATTACTAGTGGTATCTATTATTTGTAAGAAATTTGAAATACAATAAGATTTAACGTTTCTTTTTCTGATTTTAAACAGAAATATTCCCACGATTTCAAATAACTAATGCAATTAAAAAAACATTAATATTTTCTAATCAGTAATTATTAAAAATCTTAGAAAAGTGTGATTTAGTAACGAATCATAATTATTTTAACGTTTTTATTGACATTAAAAGAAATTATTTAGTCCGAAAAAAATCTATATTGATTATACAGTACTTATAATTAAAAACTATTATTAAAAATTTAACAAAATACAGGTGTATATATGGGAAAATAATATTATAGCCATCGTTTTATAAATAAAACCTTTCAAATGAGTATAATATCATCCATGTGCAACAAATAATTTCAAAAATAATTTAGTTTTGCCGCCATCTTGTAACACGATCATGTAGAAACTTCAATATGCACATTAGATAATGCGAACGATCTCTAAAATTTGAATATTACGTAAATTATTGAGATATTATTGCAACTGGACGAGAAAAACCAAACACACGTGTACAGCTCCGTCCAATGAGTTTTTCACCTCGACGGGGTATGTTCGGCTGTACCTTTTCTGTAATAAATCTCAAAAAGTGATTAAAAAATGATCGCAAAATTTAAGATAACAAACATGTCTTTAAGCAATGAGAAAAGAATGTTAGATAATTAACTTCTATGGAATTTATTTAATAGAATATTAAAACATTTTTTTAATGAAATGTAGAACAATTTTGTTGGTGATAAAAGTTTGATAAAATGTAAATTAGCGATTATAATTGAAACAGCCTTTACTTATTAGAATCGTAGATAAGAATTCTCCGACTATAATCATTTATAAACGTAAAAAAAGTCCGTATATAAATGATTTATTTAAGTAAAAAAGTTTTAATCCTTTAAAAAAGATAAATAAATAGGCCATCATTTATCTATTTTAAAGGATAAATAGGCTGAGTAGGACATTAACAGGAATTTATACGAGAAATATTGTAAATTCCTGTTAATGTCCTACCTATTTTCTATGGATAAGAATGTGATGGATGTTAGAATACAAGCCTCCTAATATAGATTTTATTATCGGATATCATATTCTTAATTTTTATAGTTGAGTAAACACTTCATAAAGTGGCCATTTTAGATTAGAATATGGGAGAAATCTTAATTCTATGATTACTAGAATGTTCTTCCAGTGTACACGAATCTGAAAGCGTGTCAACTTTAACTAGAATATGAATACCCAAAGGATTCATCGTTAACAGATGAATTTGGAAACTGCTTGGAGGATTCCAAATTATAATTCGCCAAACAGGCTTTGGAATGTTTGAATGACAATAAAGGGACTTGTCGTTGAACATTATATCATTCAAATATAGATAATCATCCAATCAGATTCGCCTATTTTAAGTTATCGATTTGAAGAGGCTACTAAAAACATAACACAGTTAACGTGAATGATGAAACATTGATCTATGTTTCCTGAACCACAACGGAAATGCAAGATCAAGATTTAAGCATGGTTAGCGTCAAACATACAATGCAGGCTTACTGAACCTGTTAAATGCTTAACTTTCTCAAGGTGTTCCAATAATTATGGTCGGACTTTTACAAAGCATCGATCGATAAGGGTAACGTAACTCTACACCCATCCGTCAACTACCACAGAGGCTGCCTTTAAAAGACAGGAAGTGGACTCCCTTACCAAAGATATGCAGGACCAACATGGCATTGAACTCTCATCTAGCCCCAGGTCTTTCACAATTATTCTCGTGAGGAAAAAGGGGTTAGATTAAAGTTTTTCTGTCCGGGTTAGCGCCAACATAATTACATTATCTAGACTTTTACTATTTAACAAAATTGCATTTTCACTAATAAAAATAAAAAACGAATAAAAAAAATGTATGCGAAAACAAAACGCAGTTTTCTAAATAATATGTGAAATACGTTGAATGAAATTTTTAATTTTGTATCAGTAATGAAGAGTAAAATTAATTTTTAAAGGTGAACAAAATCAACTTTTATATTAACTAAACTCTATTAAGATAGCTCCGTTTAAATCAAGCGCATGCGCAAAACAGCCCTCTCACACCTGTTTAGTTTGATAATATTTGTTTTAATTAATTTTCTGATTAAATCTGCGTGAATAAAAATGACGATGACGTAATGTAAATGAAAATTAATTATTTTAACTTAAAGAGGCATACAGTTTTCTCTTTGAAATAAAGTAAATTTTAACAAAACTTCCAATCGGTGTTATATAAAATGTTCACATTTTTGTTATTGATTACTGTTATTCTGATGATTTAACATCAGAATAACAGTATCAGTACAGGTGACTAAAGCATGTTTTTATCAATTTGAGAAAATTAATTTTTATTTGTTTACAAGAAAATAAGCTACAGAAACTAAAAATACAATATAATTCATCTAACAAGAAAAAAAATCATATCTTATAAAAGTGGCTAAAATATCTGAAATCGAAGTGTTAAAATATCTAAAACAATAATAAAAATTATTTATAAAAATAATTCCATACATATTACTTTCAAGAAATCATATATAAACTGCCTAATTTTTCCAATTTTTCTCTTATATTAAGCTAATGAAAATAAGACCAAATTGATGAATTGTTTACTTACTAATAGCTAGATTTTTAAGTAATTTATAATGATACTAACTTACCTAAATAATAAAAAGTCATTTTTATTATAGAAAATAGGATCTTAAAGTCATCACTAAGATCGCAGTTTTTACTATGCACTAATATTATATAGGATCATAGGAACTTTACCCAACGATCCTATAAACTTAAGAACATAGCAGATTATAAAAAAAAAATAAATTATTTAATAATGATGTTGCATTTTTAAATACGTCACATCATCATCTTAATATATATTAGCATTAATTTTTTTGTTCTATTGATACGATATATTGTTAAGATAGTTTTTTTTCATTGGTGGCAATCAAAAAATTATTTATTTTAAATATTTATAGAAAATTCTTTCTGAGGATTTCAATCATTTGCCACTTAACTTAAGATGGTTAGATATTCCATAGTGTAAATTGTAAATATAAAAACTATCTCCAAAAAACAGTCTATTAAAATAATAAAAGCTTTAAAAGATTATCATCATAAATGCGTAAAAATTCAAGACTGAATCAAAAGATTTTAAGTATTTCAATATGGAAAAAGATAATTTAGAAAAAAGAATATTTTAAATATATAATGAAATTTAAAATTTTTATAACTTTTCAAATTTATAAATCTTGATTTATAAATATAATAATTTTCTATAGTCTCTGAAAAAATCTTACTAAAAGACATACCTTTTTTTTTTTAATGTTATGGAGGTACTCGACATTTACTCCCTATTGAAAAATTTTAAGTTCAGTTTAATGAAAAAATTTTGAAATTCACTTAATCTAATTAGATTTTACTTATAAATGTACGCTAAAATATCCAATTTACATAGAAATGTTTATAAAGAATGTTTTCTTATAGGCCTACACATTCTGAGCTTGAAGCATTCATTGAGTTGATAGGCAGCATTTTTCTTTTCTTACTGTGACAGAAAAAATGCTTTGCTTGATATTCACTTAAAGATTTTGAAATAGATCTCCTAAACTTTCAAAATTAATTCTATAATATGGAAATGATATTATTTAACTATCAATAATGATGAAAGTTTATTTTTCGGATTTAATTGTAACTTAAAAGTTCTCAACTTGTCCCATAAAATACGTGAAAATAAGTTTACTTAGTAATATTCTAACTACAGATCAATCTATAACTTTAATCATAACCATATTTAAGTAGGTTCAATTAGTCATCATAAGTATGGATAATAAGTATGAATATAAACCTTGCTGATATTTAAATATCACCAAGATTTCGAATATATACAGATTTTAATCATAAAATTTGGGATTAGTTATAGTGATATAATACATGTATCATTCTTAAAGAAAATTAAAATAAATATTACCGGCATATTTTTCTATGAATAGGATAATTTATGATTAAGTATTCTAAAAAATTTAAATGAATAACCATTATATATATTCAAAAATGTTTACATAAATTGGAATAGAAATTTTTAAATTATGATGATCACGAATCTTCTTATTAATGCTTTTACTTCGTGTTTTTGAATTATTTTATCTACTAAACAAGCTGTTTAACGATAACTAATTTTTCACTATCAAACAATAGCACACGTAACTAAACAAGCTATTAAAAAAGTTAAAAATATTAATAACATTTAAAGGATAACTATCAATACATCATAAGGTATGACATATAAATGCATAGAAGAGGATACCTCACGGATAAACTTTGTAAATAAAATAGAAATTTATTACTCTACTATAAAATTTTTTATCATATTTACCTGGAGTTATATTATAGGTGAGTACACTATTTTGAATAGATTTTTTTTAAAATATTAACAATGTTCTTTGTAATTTTCTCACTTGTGTATATCACTAAAAATGTCATTAATGATATATAATTAAAATTTTTCATGAGCGAAATTAAATCTACTCTTCAGAATCATTATCAAACTCTTTTTGTTTTAAATATTTCAAAAAATCTAAGATTTGGAAGGAAATAATTGTAAATTATCCTATTTATTTTCATTGTATTTGAATGTAAAGTTGCATTTATTCAGCTTTTTCCTTGATTAATTAGATTTATAGCTTTTATTGATTATTTCGCAACATAACTAGTCTATTTTTAAATTACTTATAAATTTGATAATTTTCTTATAAATAAATTTGGAAAATGAGAAATTTATCATAAGCATTTACAATATTTCTGTACAAAAAAAAATTTTTACAAGAAAAAATTTTGATACATTTGTAAATATTTTGCGGAAGTTCCTTTAAAAATTGCTTTTGTTATTGATTTTATGTTATTTAAAAAAGCAAACAAAGAAGGCGTAATTATTTATCTCGAAGGCTCTATTTTTTTTTAAAGTAAACATTGTTACAAAGTTTACTGACTGAAGAGGAAAAAAGCCATGCATAAAATTCGAAAGACGTATCAGGAAAGTTAAGTTTTTATTTGAGCAAGCGTAAGAGAGAATTTTAATAACATATTAATACATAATTTTTACCAGAAAGATAGACGTTTGTATGGATCTGATGGATTAACGTTGTCAAAAGATGCACCCACGCCATATTGTTTAACTCACTATTTGTAAGTTGGAGAAGACGGTATAGCTTATAATGACAGACAATGTGTCTTGCTAAAATGTGTAGAATTTTAATGAAGTTAGCCAAAACTTGATTCTAGAATCTGCAAACATCTTTTGATCTACAACCTCTCTACTTAATCTCTCGTGGAATGTATATAGTATAGATTTACATTCTCACTTTCGATTCGGTAACGAGTAGGAGGGGATTTATGATTGACAAACACATTTCCTAAATACGATAAAAAGATTTATGACGATAACTTTCGACGCCATTTTTTTTTTAATATTGGAAAGTATATTTTTCTTATCATATTTTTATTTTAATACCGTCTAATTATATCCGAATAAATAAGCGCAGAGATAACACATTGAATAATAAATAAACAGAATTCAAGTATTCGATTAAAAGTAACTTTTCATTTGTTTTTCATAGTTGTGTAACAAGTTAAAAACACGAAGGTGAAACCAAAGGTACAAGCTTTAGCCTGTATTTACTCAGATCAAATCTCATAGATATAGAATACCGGATTTACTTATCATAAGACTTCCACGTGTAGCTTGTTAGGCGTTGTATGAATTTTAATAAGTTCCTATCATTCATAATATTCGTTTTATTTTACAATATTAATAAGGTATAATATAATAATTAGATTTAGTAATTGTTAAATGGGTTTAACCAGTTCTAGAAGTTTATTGCTTTATTCCAGCAGTAAACATTCTTTATCGAGAATTAATAAATAAATTATCAAGGATTAAAAAAAAAATATTTTTCGGAAATTTCGTCACATACGGATTTAACCGGAAATTATCAAAATAACTAACGTAATTATATATGCAGATAGTCGGATGATCTGGAAGGATCTGAGATAACATGGTCGATAAAGAGCAAATGACTATATTAAAATATTATAAATAATGGACATAATTATAAAATAAAATAAGGCTATTAGTGTTTCATTATCTTAGAAAATTACATAATTACTTAAAATAATAATAATAATAATATGATAAAATGAAATAAATAAAACGGCTACGATGGTTAGATGATAAATATTTATAAAGATTAATATTACGTAATTAAATAATTAAAATAATTTAATGTAATCATCCAGATTAAAGATTTAAAAAAAAAAAAAAATGAAAATTTTTGTCGAACAAATGATCGGCAACAATAGCTAAACGTAATTAAAGAAGTAAAACTATTTCTAAAAATAATTTCGAAAAGAAATCATAGAAGCAAAGATAATTTTAGAAGTAAGGAGTTAATAGACTGATAATGATAAAAATTATTTGAATTTAAAATTAATTTATTAATGTTGTTCCTGAAGTAAGCATGATATAAAAACTAGTTCCTTATTATAATTAATTACTTATAAGAAGAACGAGTATTTTTATTTTTATTTCTTTTTATCGGTTTTTTGTTTTTTTCAGTTAACACTTTCGGCATTTACAGAATATAAAATATTTAATTAACCTTGTTTTAATGAAACAACAAAAAAATTATTAAGTATTTTAAATGTTATTCATTATAATCTAACTTTAAATAATATTTATTTTATTAACCTGCCAGTTGCCAAGAATATTATCATTCCATATTTTTTGTTTTCTTTAATAAGAGTTAAGCGTAAATAAAGATGACCGCTTTATATGTAATACATTTAACTTTGCCAGAAGGAAGCTTCATTAATCATAAAGTTTTCTTGTTTTTGTCGCTAATCTCTCTGTTCTCCTTTTATCCCTTGTTAAAGATCAAGTTTTAAAGTCAAAAGTAGGTCTATTAGCGCATACAGTTTGTTAATAAGTATGATTTCCCGCACAGTACCTAGTTTTGGGTACATTGAACGATTACTAAATACTGTATTGTATATGATGTGACTTGCGTAATTTCCTTATATAATGTCTTTATATTTAAATATTTTTTTTTGTTTTTGTTAATTAAATATAACTTAATTATAATCTTGATTTATTCGTTTGTTGATTAAATATTTAGCCTAATTTTGTCGAAAATTATTAACCTGTTAGCAACTACGTGAACAAACTGCAATCGTCTTAGTTTAAATTTTTATCAACGACACTAAAAATCTTGTAGGAGATTAGTTGGCGAATTAAAGAAAAATGATATCATCAGCAACATGGTATAAAATACCTTCAAGTAAAAATGAAGAATTTTCACAGTAATTCGGCTCGAATGTTAGAAAATTAATTCTAAGCTAGAAATAATTTAGATGAAATGCGAGAATTGGAAGAAACAAAGGACCTTTACATTAAACTTAATTATATAGAACTTTACAGCTCCATTTACCTTTTATAGCTGAATATGTGAAGGATTTTGAATATAAAAGGCGAGACCGCATTGTATTTTGCACAGCACTTTGGTCGACTCCGACGCGCCCTTTCTTAACCCAGAGATAGTTAAGGAAAAATTAAAGTCCAGTTCCTAAACCTATTAATCACCTTGTGCTGTCCATTTTTGTATAGACACGTGTGAGGTGGTTTGTACTCTAAATATATTGTCAGGCTTGACTAGTGTCAGCAAACCCCCTAATTTGGTCGGAACAATTACTGTACGTTTTCTGCCTAATGCATGGTTCAAAAGTCACAGTTAAATTTCCTACCGGAATATTTCGATACTTTTGGCATTACAACAACTTTCGTAATTATTTTATAGCATCGGAAATGTGAGAAAATAATTTGTACTTGCAGATTGATGTTTCTAATTTTTATAATACATTCACGATGGCCCATTAACTTTTTTCAGATCTCAATCAAAATTTAGTTCTATGCTTGTTTAGTTTTTCAAAAAGACTTTTAATATTACGGTGTGACTTTTAGCGTCATTAAATTATTCTAAACGATTTTGATAAAATTTTCAGAAATGTTAAAAAATTTTAGCATTAACTGTAGTTATTTTTATTTTATTTATAAAAAACATCATCTCACAAGAAAGAGATGGTGTTCTTGTATATAATTATCTATAATTGGAGAAAATATTAAGGAATAAATTTAGATGATGATTTCTTAACAATTTGGAGTAATTTTGTAGATGAATCTATAATCTACTGTATATAAAGTAAAAATATTTTTATAATTATAAACATTTTTATTCGGAGTTTACATAGTTTTTGTTAAGCATCACATTAAGATTTTCATAACATTTTAAATTTATTAAATTTGTTCAGAATATAAGCAGACATATGAATTAAACATTTTTTGATATTCACTTAATTCACTTTGCTATAATTAGATTCACTACTTGATTACAAAATAGTATGGGCCAACAGTAATTCAACGCAATGAGAATTTTGTTAATAGAAAAATGTCGTCAATGAAATGGAAGAACAATTTATATGCTTTTTTCTTTAATAATTTAAAATAAAATAGAAAATTGATCGATTAGATTAATTTCTAAGAATATTGAAATTAGTTTACAGTTTTGCACGTTACTGTCAAAGAATTTTTAATTTCTATCCATGTGCCAAATACAATAAAAAAAATTATTGTACAATTTTCTATTTTTAAAAAATTATATATGTGATATTTTTAATTTTGATAATATCTAAGGGAATATTTTCCATATATTTAAATAGAAAATAGATGTTAGGTATATGTTTATATAAATATTAAAATAGACCTTGGTTTAAATGTTCATTCATCAGGGTCATTCTTTACCTCTCTATGGCTTTTTATATGTATGGCCATTTTTAATTAAATATAATGATTTAATGATATGCTTTCGGTAATTATATTTTTATGTTTTATTAAAACAAACTGCTAAATTTCCTATAAAATAGAATCATTCCGAATGAAATTTCATGTTGATTAAATCTAAAATTTGAATCTTATATTGGTCCTAAATTATATTTTGATAGTATAGTTTTAATTTATCATTAATTAAATAAATTGTTTATAATTAATTATTATGATGGCCAGTTTTATAAAAAAAAACTATGATCATATGGCAATTATTCTGAAATAAATAAATCAAACAGAACATGAGAATTCTCTGTTATTTTAAATTTTAGACCAAGTTTACAGTTAATAGGCTAAAATAACAGCGATAGACCTAATACTAATTACTTGAACAAGGGAAGAAACCAAGCATTCCAAATATTTGCACTGTAATTGAACTTCTTAAAACCTATTTGATAAATTAAAAGGATCCTTTTTAGTGTATTTAACGATCATTAGACAAGTTTTTAAATATTTGCTCTGTTGAAGAAAAGTGCAGAGTTACGCTAATAGCTAATGCCTAAGGTGCTGGGATGTTACATAAACAGGGGTGGATATAAGTAATGGATGATGTCGTTAAAGCTTTAAGTTTTAGGTACCACTAAAAATATCGGGTGTTTCCTGTTAATTGGATTTTCTAATATATGTGACGGGGAGGTCGTCTTTTAAACTGAGAAGGCAGTTTGATGATATAGTAGGTCTTTAGTGGCCAATGGTTTACTGGCTCTTGTTGAACCCTGTGATTAGATTACTTCTCCGTTCGTGGAAACTCTCTTCATAGTATTCGAAGCCCTATATTGTAAATTAAACCTTTTCTATCTTTTCAAAGTATTGACTTCACTATGTCTTTTCTTGCTAGTTAAGTTTATAAGGTTCATGTTTATTAACATAAACAAATTCATAGATTAAAGAATTTAAATGATACAGATATTAATTAAGTAAGCGATAGCTATAATATTAATTATGAAATTTTAATGCACCGTCGACATTTCTCAGTAACTAGAAATTTTATTTTATATAGATTAAATTATATTAAAGATACATATATAATGACTTTAATTATGTCTTAATATATGTAACGGTATCCTCTATATTTTAAATATTAATTTTGTAGCCTACTCGTAAAATATGATATTTTCTGTAAATTCAACATAGGCCTATACATTAAAAAGTAATTGAATTAAAGGTTTTATATTTAATAAAAATTTAATGAAATCTTAATTCTATAACTTAATATACTTTCATGATGAACTAATCCATTAAAACTCAGAAAATATTTAAATTCAACTAAACAAAAATTAGTACTATTTGGAACATCTGGTATCCTAAGGAACAGGGATGAAATTTACAAAAATTTTCCATTAGTCAAAAAATTTCCAAGGACGTGGGAACTTAAAAAGTTCTATCCCGTAAAAGGTGGCCTGTGATTTTTGTTCCATTTTTCATTGTGCTTTAAGTATAATGTTAGAGAGAGAAAGAGAGAGAGTAATTTGTGGATATGGGAAAAAGAAACACAATTTGTCACATATCTCTACTAAATTTGGCTTATTTCATGCTATTAGGTAGAGTGTAGTTTACCTGGAACACCGACAGAATAATCAAAATGGCGCCAGATCCGGCATGATGCAAGAAGGAATCGGATTGAAATATTAGAAAGAATTTTGTTTCTCATCTCATTGCACGTCTATCATATCTGGAAAATTTATTAGATCAATTGTAAATTTAACAAAAATCAAAATCGTGACTATAAAAGTCATGTAATTAAATAATTTTCTGTTAAGTTTCTTTTATTGATCTAAAAATCTGTATGATATATATGTAAAAAAAAGTGAGACTTATCAATTATGTAAATAAACATGATTAATCGTTAAATACTATATAATTTTCTAAAAGATGTTATTATGTTTATAAACGACAATTATCTATACAACATTCCTGAAATTTTATATTTTTTGCTAAGCTAGCAGATTTGCAATAACTACGGCAACTCTGCTAGGTTTATAGTCATAATTTAACATTATACCCCAATCATTTTTGTTACCTCATATAAGATTTTAATTTACGTATGAGATCTATGCTACATTTAAAATGAGTTTGACCTCACGAATAGCCTGATATAAAAATATGCATAAACTATTGTATCTTTTGCATTTCAAAATTACCATGTCAAGATTACAGAAAATTTAAATAAGATGAAACAAAATTATTAATTGAATTGCCTTGGGTTATAATGAAAAACGTGGTGTGAATATAGTACCTAATAATCACTCATTAATCATAAGCAAGTGACATAGCTATGATGACATGAATGGTATTAATCACTTTTATAAATGACAGTTGGACATTCATGTATCAGCATACTTTCTGAAATTCTATTCCTTTGCCCTGTTTGCGACAACTAATATAATTTTATTAAATTCTGTTCTATTTATTAACTGTCATCTATTATCCGATGATAGTTTTCACTCAACTTTTATAGTAGTAAATTTAAAAAGTGAGAAAAGGCGTTTATGTTAACACTAATTATAGACCTATAATTTATAATGCTGGCTTTAAATAACCTAGCAAACATAATAAATGTTTATATTAACATATTATATTATCTTACAAAACTCGTATATTAGCGAAGTTTTATCATCTCAGAACATGTAATATATCTAGATATGTTGTAATATGTTTACTGATATTTTCATTTGAGCTATTCCTTTATAACTGTCAAACATTAATAACCTTTTTTTTTAGTCCCATTATCCAGAATATACCATTATTTTCACATAGTTTTTCTATGTCAGAGAACTTTATAAAAAAAGTACATCGTGATTAGAAAATAACATTTATTTTCTCGAATGTGTCTCCTATCCTCAGGCTATTAGAAGGCCTATAAGTATTTTCCTGAGGATTTAAACCGTTTAAATGAAGATGGACACGCTATTAGTCCGTTTATACCGATAGACATTTCTCCTCGACACAATTAAAAAAATAATAACTCGAATTAACCTATATATTGGTATATATAATTTATCTTTCGTGAACTTTATAAAAAAGAAAAAAAATTACATTTTTAAAAGATTTTTTTAAAGTAAAAGAGATTTTAAACACAAGAATTTAGGTCTATTATAAATAATTAAAATAATATAATTGACATTCAGATTATTATTAATGTTAAAATAAAAAAAAGTCGCTCATTACATCAATAATTATTATAATAATGATTAATATATATAGCATTACATTAATTTTTAAAGTTTTAAAGGCAGTAATCTTAAAACATAACATTTTAAAGAGTGATAAATAATCGGCATTTACTTGAATAATAAGAGAAAGCGGCTTTAAACAATTCCAGCAGTTAAAATAGAGCACGAAACGTATTAAAACAGAATTTATCTTTATTTTAACAACAATAAAAATATTATGTTATAAGCAAAGCAAGCAATATCAATCTAAGCTTATCGTAAACAGTAGATCAAGTCAGCGTATCTCGTATATAGAATATGTGCTTCTACGACTTGTATCGCCACTCCTTGACTGTACATAAAAGTCCCGCTGAGAAGCTAATATAAGTCCGCAACTCGTCCTATCCATATATAATTTCCATACAGATTTATTACAAACCATGCAAATAATATATTATTCTTACCCACCTGAGGTAACTTAACTATTTGAAAAGGGACATTGATAAATAGGCAACATTAAACTTTCTTCTTATTCTTTTTTTTTTTTTTCCTTTTATGTATTAGTTTTATTTCAAATATTTTAAATAATCTAACAAAAATATTTCGCGATTCATTATTTATCGATGCGCATTCTGTATTTATGTTAATATGTAAATAAATAACTTATATATAGGCTATATACATCTTATTTTGATATTTAATTCGAAAGCAATGATAATCCTTAACCAAATAAATTTAGACATGTTTAAAGACATATTTTAATATTTTATCAGTAGCGAAAGGTTTCATTAAATCAAAGAAATAACTAATTTAGACAGTACTTATTGTAATTTATTGAAAATCGAACATCATTTCGTAATTAAAAAGTCCTAATAAGTTAAATGACTAAAAATCATTAGTAGACAGTTGGGATTTTGGTATTAATTATTAATTAATCGTTATAATTATTAAAATTGGTATAATTAGTCTAAAAATATTCCGCAATTCTTGAAAAATTGGTGTATGATTACCTTTGATGATTATACTTATTTCCAATGCTGTGCTGCCCTCGTACGGGAGTTATAGGTACTACATTTCTTCTTTTTATATTTTGATGCCGTTTGTAAAAAGGTTTAAAATGAAAAGCAAAAATTTTATTGATACAGCATTAAATTTAAACATAAATCAAGAAATATTATTGATAATTCTTTAAATAAATTTAAAATTATTTTAAGTTTTATCCATTCGATATATTAAAAATTATTATAAAATTTTATAAACTTAATGATGCATAATAAATTAATATATCATTTATAATTTATTTTATGTTACTATAAAAATTATACTATCTATCGTGTTAATATTATAATAATTTAAATATTATAATTATTTTTTAATTCAATTCATTAAAAAAGTGAACATTTTTTCTGTAAAATTAATATTGATAACAGCAATATTTTTAAATAATAAATTTTTCCTACTAGATGCCGCCACATTCAACGATATAGTTACATTCAATAAAAAAAAATTAAATTTTAATTCAAATTCAAAAATCAACTAATAAACGAAATGTATTATTTAAACACTTACAATTATATCGATTGATATTTAATTAAATTACAGATGTTAATTTATTAACAGATATTAATTCTAATATAGTCTACATTAAATTGTTAAATATTGATAATGCTATTATTCACATAATACTGAAATTTTAGGCCTATGAAAATATTATACTGAGATAAACTCTTGGTTATCTTTAGTCATATCTCACCTGGTATATCTGTCGACGGACAGGACGTGAAAATGTACACCTCCAACTTCGTCTCGGAAGACAATATACCAAAAATTTTCAAAGACTGACGCTTGTTATGAAATGGGGCGTAAGATTTACCCACGACAGGTGAGAATTCTGGCATAAGGGCTAAACTCGTCTTCTCTATATCTGACGTACAATAAACAAGAATGAAGAGACGAAATGCTCCGTTAAAGCAAACTGGGAGCAATGTGTCGACAAACACACCCATCTTCTATCCTACAACGAGTCTATCACTAAACCCTGTAATTTTGTTATAGAAACAGCGGTTATTTAGGTATGGAGTGGGTACTGCTAAATGATTGGCAGGTTATTTGTTATTTCAAGATACTGGAATGTATCCGCGGACATTCTCCTCCCCTTTGGATTTTCAGACTTACTCGAGGGTCAAAGGTTAGACATTTGTAGACAGACTACGAAGTTAGTATAAATCTTTGTGGTTTATACATTCGGCGATCTTTCAGGTGAGAATTATTTTTAATTATCAAAAATTATAAGGTCTTTTGATATATTCTTCAAATAATTTTGATAAGTGAACATTTCTCAAGTCTTAATGAGTGTTTTTTATAATATAAATATATTCTATTTTAAAATAATTTTTTAAAAGAAAAGTTTATGCTTTTTATTAAAAAAATTAATCTGTTCTATCGAATTTTAAATGATATTTTTTTATTGGATTTTAATGAAGTAACTCTGAAAAGAATTTGAATTTATGCAGTGAAGCTAAGATAAGACATCACATAATCGAATTTTACGACAATGGGAAGAAGCAGTAACACCCGCGCTAGAGGGTCCATCTAGGAAAAGTCATGTTACATAAAATCCAGAAAATACGTTATAAAACTGTTCCAACTTGTTTAAACCACAATTACAAATTAACACTCGAGTATATGGTTGTTAATGCGAAATTTATGAAATTTAATTAGAAATTGAATTTCGTGCTCAAACTAGAGTGCATTTGCTTAGTTATATAGGATTAGAATATTATAAAATAATGTATTTCTACTCTAAAATGGAAGAGATGTCCCTGAAATTCGTGAAAATAAAAGTGGGCAAAATATGTCGAAATTTTGATGCGACAAGTGTTGAGATTGCCCCCAACCGTGTTACGGTTGACCCTAATGAAAATTTATTACTCAAGTACTGAACCCAACACGTCAACACAGATCACTAAGACTAACTCTCAGTAGGCAGCAACTCAATCCCATGTTTCTGTAAAAAACACAATCTCTCTCATCCATTATATATAGCGACACCTGTCTCTAAAATGGATGACGGATGATATTTAACCTCGTTGTCATGGAAACTGCATCCCTTGGATGCCACACCAGTCAATTGATGTTTTTAATTGGTTGTTGTAATTTTCAAGCAGATAGCCAATAGTAAAGCAGTTGACCTCTCACAAATGGTTATTTTGATTTATGAGTGTCTTGAGTGGTGGCTCTAAAAGACTTTTAAGTGTTAACAAACAGGAAATTGCTTAGGGCATCGAAACACACAAATTTCGACTCGTTAAACCCTTTCTTGATAACATTATCCAGACTCAAAATTGGACATTTATGTCTGTCACAAGGATGACGTTTAGTTAAAAGTCTGCAACAAACTTTTCCAATCTATTATAGTTCGACTATAAATACAGTATGACAACGGGTCTTTGATCTAAGTTTATGAATTTGATAGCATGTGATTACAGTACAAGAGAAATCTAAAAACTCTAGAATCACTAAATGATTAATAGGTTATTTTTTAGTGTAACCAAACCAATCCTTGAACTGAGCGATCACTTTTTAAGAATAAATGCAACATGCCAATAGAAATTAATATTTTAAATTAGAACTATTGAACTGTGTCCTTCCGAACAGTTTTGTATGAAACTGAAAAAAATGAAATACTTATCATACGCATATTTTATATGAATTTTTATCTTTACATTATTTAAAACTGAATTACAAATTAGTTTCTTTAGTTTTTAATTTTTCATGCATGTTCATGATATGTTAAAACCAGTTAACATATTTTTTACTGTTTATCGAGAATAAATTTTTGTTTTCTGAATTTTTAATAGACTATATTGAGAGTTGAGTGCATTAGAATTTTAAATAAAAATATAAATTATCAGATGTTGAAAATTTGATAATCTTATGTCTTAAATACATAAAGAAAAATGTATATGACATTCAAAGAATCGTTTCAGTTTGTTTGGATATGAAAAACAAAAACACTTAAATTATAAAAATGAAAAATGTGAAGAAACATACGAAAATAAACATTTTAAAGTTTCTCGTGCAAAACGTTAAACCTACAGATAATTTTTTCCAATATTTTGAATGGCTTAATCGAATTCTGATTGCAGAATACAAGAGATGGAAGAATTATTTCCATTCTATTGTTGGTCAGTGATTTACAATTCTTCTATTTGGTTTATATGCGTATACAACATTTTAAATATCTAGACTATATAAGCGTCATTAAAATATTTATTTAATATTTTCATCAGAACGTATAAAGTAAATAAATTTTACAGATCACAGAGTTAATATGTACAAAAGATCTATTCGTTTTGAAAGAATTACAAAGTTATATTTCGATATGAAATTTATAAGTTGTTATAAAATTAAAAGTCCTAAAAGACTTAAAGAAGTTTTTCTAGTGAATTTCAGCATAAGATAAAGAATTTTAAGTAAATCGTAGGCCTAAACATAAAACAAATATTAGAAGGACATTAGAGAATAATACCCAGGCGTTTAGTTAGTATTGTCGAGTGTCACTTGTATGTGATGACGAGCACGTAAAAATGGCAACAGATGTCTGTAACCGAATCCAAGTAGCAATGACCCATACTCGAGTTGCTCAGTCTTTATGTGATTCTTACTCTCTTGTTAATGGGTGACGAATATAGTATGTAGTTGGCGGTGTTGTTACCAAGAATCGGGTTGCTTGACGATGACGCAATAAGATAGATGAGGTGTCCGTTACGATACGTATATTTTGTAAAACGAGAATCTGTTCTTAACTAAAACTATCCTTAATAACGCTATTTTGCCTTCTAGATTATCAACGTTATTAAACTTTAACTTTTTACTTAATAATTGTTAAAATTTAAAGAGGAGAATAAAAAAGTAACCATAATCTTTTATAAAAGATAAAAGTCTGCATTGGGGCCATATAGAATCATTACACGTCACAATCACGTGATCCAGTATCTCTCTAATGGACGTAGGTCAGAGGTCGGTCGTAATTCGGAGTGACATAACTTAACAAGAACCACCTACTCCTCCCATGCCTATAAACTTATAATACACTACTTGTACTTAAAGATTGAGCTAATTTTAGGTTATTGTCACGTATTTCGGACTTCGTAAAACTATTCTTTAAAACGAAATCAAGAATTTTGGTTTCAACAGCTAACTTTCTATTCAATATTTGAATTATAAGTTTGACAGTTTTTCTATAACAAGTGAGATAGACTGCATTAATCACTGAATTTACTCGATACAATTCGTATTTTCACAATAAAAGACGATAAAATTTTCTATATTTGTGAGATATAAATATTTATAATTATTATCTAGCAAATATAGTATGGGTATAAGTTACTTAATAATTCTAATAAATTTTCATTTATAACTAAAATTAATGAGCTGAAAATATCATTATTATAGATATTTTCTATTTTTAGATCACGTTTGAACGAATTTATTTCTTTACGTGGAGACTCTTATCCAAGAAGAATGCATTCGATTTAAAATTTAATTTTGCTTAAACAAACATGGAATTTAAATTTTGCTTTTGTTTAGTACGAATTTAATTCTGAAATTAAATAAAATTATCTAATTTAACTCAGTGCAAAGTTTGTAATTCTGGAATATGTAAGTCAATGAACCTTTAAATTCATTGGTAAAATTTAGTTTAAATTAAATTAAACTACTTACAGTTAAAATTTCCCAACATTACAAAAGATGGAAACTTTTATTTCATTTATTATAGGCCAATATCTTCATATTCCGCATTTACAAAAGAATTAAATTCTATCGAATTATTATTTATATAAATATATTTTTTAAATTAATATATAGACTTATCGTAAAATGTTTCTGAATGTTTAAATATCTATACATTTCTATCAAAGTTTTCACTGTACACAATTTGATATGCCATTAAAATAACAATAAGCTTATAAAGATACTTTAATAATCGTAATCCCATTTAAGACAGTGCAGAATGACATATGGGCATCATATTTTGAAAGCAGAATAATATTTAATTCCGAGTTGAATTATTGTACACATATTGATTCGCGGTACAATAAGGTACAAGTTACAAAGAAAAAGACGAGGGTCGTGGGAAAGGAGAAGTCCCAACATCTGTCGTTACTGCATAGCCTACTTCCTGTTTGCAAACCGATTAGCCATGTGTCCATCATGCATGTGTTAATCCCACTTAATCCCTTTCCTATAGCGAATCGTGTTTAAAAAACGTAATTAATTTGGTAACACTATTACACGCTGCAGGTTGCTAATATTGTCATTTTATGATGACATTAACGATCATGTGTCGCCCAGATCTTTCACCAATTAGTACAGCCATTGCTAATTACTGTCTTTGGCCGATAATTTGGAAAATTTCGCCTCTGGTCACTCTCAGTTAGTAGCTGTAGAATTTTGAAATTACGAATTTATATGAAAAATTCAATTTATGATATTTTAGGCTTGATTTAGAGATGAACAGATTGTTTATTTTTTGAAATGCCTGTCATCATGATTACAGAACAGATCAAGTACAGGCTATAATTTGATATTCATAGATAACTTTTTGTTTTCTTTCCATGTTCATTAAATATACTCATTTGTATAGCTGATAGGTTATTAGGAACTCAAATTAACCTATAAAAATTGATGCACTTTTCAATAAAATAATTTAATCTTTAATTTTCATATATTTTATTCTATATATTTCATATGTAAAATATGTAAAAATTAAAAATCATTAATAAGAGTTCATTTTTCATATCACTAATTAAAATAAATAGCGATTTTTTTTTATTATAAATAATTTAATTATTATTTTCTTATCTTTTAAAGAAATCTAGCAATGTAAACAATTTTTGTTTAATATTAAATTAGTTTCTGGAATAATTGCTTCTATTAATCTAAATGACATTATTAAAATGATTAAATTGTTGTGAACAATTAACGAAGATGGCTTTAATTAATTATAATAAATTTGTTTGCGTAATAATTAAGTTAGTTTATGTAGCTAGTAAATTATATATTATTAGCTACAGAACATTTCAAATGGATATTTTTTAACACCTCACTTAATGTACCTACTGAGAGAGCCTTTGTATGGTGGAGAATTTTATTCTCCTATTGGTTTAGCCATACCATCACCCTAAAGCCACAAGGGGGCTATGAGGTTTTCTACTGCTACAGTTCACGGGGGACGCATAATTATTCTGTCAATTATCCACCAATACATGAGCCAATTACAGACATGAGGAACGAATCACATGATTTGGGGAACCCCAAAAGTTATCGACTGATTGATGCTCCCTGGAGATACTTTCCACTTTAGACATTTCTGTTAAAGACTTATGATTTATATCATAATTGGTCTATAAGGATAGAAATTTTTCTCGAACTATTTATTAGGCATTTAATTAATGCAATATCATATCATAAATATAAATTTATTAAGTTTAGAAAGCATGCATTTATAAATAAAAATTCGATTAAAAAAAATTAGAAATTTTCAGAATGTCAAAATAGTTTTGTTGTTTTTTAAATTACATTCTCCGATGGCAGACTTTAATTTTAGCGGCTTTGTTACAACATTAAAAAGCTAGATATAAACTTTAATTATAAATTTTAGCGTTGTACTATCTATTAATCAATATGTACAACAAGGCATTCAAAACATGAAGGACGCCGTCATCTGTTTTAGACATTTAAAACTCCGAATTTTTTAATTTTGCTACCAAGGTCTTTCATCTAGTTGATTTACTAATCTTTATTTGCAGCTGTTATTTATTTCTGTCAGTAAAGATCTAAATATAGCCAGTTTTGTAAGGATATGCTTTACAATATAAGCTCACCTAACCGTATCTTACATACAAATTGTTGTTTGCTTAGATCTGAAATTTGTAAGCGGTATTCTTCCAACACAAACTATTTTTATAAAAATAATGTTTTCGCGATTATCCTTATTTTGATGTCAAAAGAAATCTTTAATAATAATAATAATAATAATCCGAGTTGTTTTTCATTTAAAAAATAAATGGCTTACAAAAAAATAAGCAATGAAAGGACTATTATTGATAAATGCTATCCGACATGCTGCACTTCACACAGCATGTCGGATAGCATCAAACTCCTGCTGCGAATACAATAGTAGTTGATAGTGTCCTTACCCACAATGCATCACCTATCAAACCGACATTTAAGCCTAAATCACGGTGTAAAGTTAGCAGATTGACTATAATAAATCACATGTGAAGGTGGGAAGGTTATTTTAAGAATAGAAAACGAAATACTAGCCATTAATGGATGACAGTTACACGCAGTATCGAGGGACACAGCTTCCTATAAACTAGGGCTATTCACAAACCATAATGGCGACTGATTGAGACCTCACTATAACTCTTGTCCAGTTGTGAACGTGTGTTCAGAAGGGAAGACTAACTATGCATCTCTGTATAACCATTGTTGGCTATAGTGTTAGACCGATATGCAGCTATGCCCATCAATAGGGAATAGTACAAAGGACTAGACTCCATCGTTTTCTCGTTTTAAGGGGTTTTCCCCCCAAACTGGCAGGGGGTGTCCTGTCGTATCTGTGACCCCAGCATGAGGTCAGTAGTCAGTCACAGATACCCAACCTCCTGTGCAGTTTGCTTTGCTTGTTTGCTTCTATCTTGACGTTTCAATTGGAACGACTGTCGGTATTCGGCTTAAGGAACAAAATAGCAATATGGGTCTTTAATCCCTAACGGCTGATTTGTATCTACGTTGGTTGATTCTACACACGACTTGTATCTGTGGATGTTTTTTCTATCTGTCTCTGGTTTCTGATTGGTTGGTTTGTTGAGAGGTGTTATATCTACCACTGGACTTTTTATTTGGCCTTTTTCTCTTGTTGGCCCTCCACCTATTGCTAGTAAATCCAATGAAATCCATGACAGTTGGTGTTGTTTGCTGCTCTTTCTGGTCAGTTTGTTACATAATGGACATCTTTCCTATTATTTGGAAGAATAAGCTCCAGATTCGTCTTTTATTTTGATATATAATCATCATTAAACTACTGTTATTACTATTTATTCTTAAATATTAAAAGACACTTCGCCATTAAAATAAATATTTTCGCAAAAGTATTTTTCGAATTGAATTATAGAATGAGGATATATAGAAACTATTTACTCTATATGCACTTTTTTAAAAAAGCTTTTTTAGTTTCTTAAAGATAAGAAGTTTCACAACTATTGTCTTTAGTCGAAGTTTAGAGATTTCATTATCATCATTTTAAAAAAATAATATACATCTACTTATTATAATTATGATTACTTTTCTAATTTATTATTTTTTCTATTATTTTTTATATTCAAAAATTTCTATAAATATTTGGAATTCTGATTAAAAAAAATTCTTCATTTTATTTATAATTTAAATCTGCTACATATTTTAATTTTAATATATATTCGGATTTAAAAATTTCCAAATTTAATTTGATGGATTTCGAAATAAATATTCGATAAATCATTGTCATATAGATAAAAGGGTTCTGTAAGACTGGAGATCCGCAAATCTCTTGAAACAATGTTTCGCACATTATCATGTAAATCGTTTTCCTAAGTGGAACCGGAAGAGAATCAATGTAGGCAATATCCCATGGTATATCAACACCCCCTAGCGTCGAAAATATGTAGATAACGAGATTACGAAATACAGCGCTCATGGGAATTAAGCTTAACCCCGCGTCGGGAGCGTGCAATATCCAATTGGTTATTTAGTTAACCAATCACAGCATTCAAATAAAACCGAAGTTTATTTATTTCTAAATAAATATATATATATTTTAAATTTAAAAGGGCTATCTAAATTCTTTAGCATTTATGTAAATTGAAATAAAATTAGACATAGATTATTTTTTCTACATTAAAAATAAACTTATTTTAACATGATTTAATTAAGTTCACTTATCTAATACTTATTATGATCAGTAAAGTATTTTATAAGTAAGCTATTTTAGTTTTGCGAATCAAATATGAGTTATCTATTCATTTAAAATAGTTTTCTTGTTAAATTAACTAAACCAACAGAAATAGGTTTATTATTTAAACCTGAATGATGAACCTAGAAAACAGATTAATTTTTTAAATTAGTTTAATTTATATTACTGATCTGCATTTTAAATCATGTGAAAAATAATCTGAAAAGTTGCTAAATTTCTAAAAAGTTTCGTGTCATTTGTATTTTTGAATACCAATAATATGAAATTATTTATTTTTATTCTACCGAGATCTAAATATTTTTTTTTTTTTTTTAGTACGAAAGAGGACTTCGGTTATATTGTAGATAAAAATCCTTTCTTTTTTTCTAAACGTAATAACAAATATTTTTTCAAATCAGAAAAAACTAATCCAACATCAATTTATTTTTAAGTTTAAGTAATTAAAACATTTTTTTCTCACAGATTTTTCAACTAAGTTTTTTATTTTAGTTCTATTGCAGAGACAACAACGCAAATATTTCTCTATGTATCCTTTATATAAATATAATATTAGAAAAAACTGTTAAAAAATTAAATAAAAATCTTTCTAAACTATTTTTTCCTCTCCTTTGAATGAAGCTAGGGAGGGAGTTTCATATGTCATAACGACCAATAAGATGTTTTTACGCTTCGATGCTTTCGCCAATAAGGAGAGAGATTACGAAAAGCTTTAGAATGATGATAATTTATTAGTTTTTACTGCAATTATAAAGAAAAAAATAATAACATCGTCTAATTATACACTTATGTAATTCAAAATTGCATGAAAATGTTTAATTTTTAATTTAAACCTGAGTAATTTATTATATATTCTTATATTTAATAAAATGCTAATTTAAACATATTTACCGTAGATATTAATAACAGATAAATATAACATATTATAAATATGAGTGTTCTTAATTTAATTATTTAGGTTGGCAAGCGTCAAATCTAAACTTATGTTTAAAAGTCATATTAATGTTTTCTATTTTATTGTTAATTTTATACATATCTCAGTTATGTTATGCCTTGAGTTTATTAGAATATCAAAATATAAGTATTCAATTACAGCGA
>WUQG02327479.1:0-18873 GCA_011317285.2 Androctonus mauritanicus | reverse complement strand
AATGTTCATGAAAATTTTTAGTTGTGCCCGCAACGTTCATGAAAATTTTTAATTGCGCCCTTGCTTCCAAAAAGGTTTGCCACCCCTGCTCTATGGTGTAACCTAATCTGTGATTCATTACCACCGTACAGCGTCATCTGCGAATTCTGTGTTTTTAGAGGAACTACAATTTCAATGTAATTTTTATTCTTTACCCTTTAAATTATAAATAACAAATAATTTTGGCTATCGCAGACATCCAAAAATTAGACCTTTCTAAAGATACCCTATCTATAGAAATCGGTATAGTAGCTCAACCGAAAAAGGAACATTCAAGCCAGCCACGTTTGACTATTAATATATACTAGAAATTACCCGTTCATATAAATGTACGGAAAATAATCGTCTGATTTAAACTTATAATACTGTATGTAACGACGAAAAATACCTCCGAACTCGTGTAGGGAATCCAAACATCTTTGAAGGAATGCAAAAGGGAATCGTAAAATGGCATCCATTATTACATTACAGCGCTATCTACGAATTCTGTTTTTTAGAGGAATTACAATTAAAATGTAATTTTTATTCTTTAATGTTTAAATTATTAATAACGACAAATAATTTTGGCTGTCGCAGACATCCAAAAATTAGACCTTTCTAAGGATATCCTGTTTATAGAAATCGGTACAGTAGTTCAACCAAAAAAAGGACATCCAGTCAGCCACGTTTGACTATTAATAATATAATGTTGATATGATGATTACTGCATAAACATTAAGTTATAGATCTATTATGATACCAATTCAATATTTGCAAATTTTTTTTTCATAGAATAACAATGCATTATAATTCATTGATAATTTACAGCGGATGATAATTTATCCACTCCTGTATCAAGATCTACATTATATACACATAATAAGCCTTTAATGAATGTTAGAACAATATTATTCTTCTAAACTTGTTATACATATCGAATCATTACAATTGTTAAAGAAACTAACATAACAAAAATAATAACATTATTATTATTATTATTATTTTGGAATATCAAAAAAATATTATCAGATAAAATTTATTATATCTTTCGTAAGGTCTAAATAATACATGGTTGGTGGAAACGATCTTGATCGTATTAAGCGGAACTTATGTTCTATATTACAAAAATAGGAACAGAACTAATAAACGAGAAAACAATGTACTTGTTTAAATATATAAATCGCGACTAGCGTAGAATTCTTACTCAATTGTTTGTCAGTGACCTGATTATTCAAATACGGAAACGATTTATTCTAGCAAAAGTTTACTTTCACCCCAAATATAAGATCTTAACGATGATTGTATCAAGAAAAATCTTCAGTTTGTTTACTTTATAACGTTACGTTAGAGATATCCCTGACGAGTAAGAAAGATGGTTATGCCTTCTGGTCAGAGAGAGATAACCATTTTATGTTCGCTATCTCTTTCTCAATTATGCACGAATGGCAGAAAGTAGAACAATCGGAAGTTTTTAAAGAATGCCCGCACGTCAGAAGAATGGTTTTTGGTAAACAGCCAACTGTTATACACACGAAATTTCTTTATAGAAAGTGAACTAAATAAAATTTTCTCACGGGTTTGTTATAAAAATACCGCTACGTCCGTGCCAACTAAAATTAGATAATTTATGAGTTTGCGTTTAACTTATTAAAATTATTAATGGCGCCGAATTAATAATTGCCAGAAGCCACGTTTAAGTACGAAAACAGATGCTCGCTCTTATTTAAAAATACCAGTTTATCGAGTTTCTAAAAAAAGTTTCACCCTGCAGCTGCACGACTATTTTTATATATCCGTTATCAACTGCACAAATAATTAATGGGCGTGGTGCCTCTGTTATGTCATGAGAAACACAACTTTTTTTTTATAAACATTATTATAGTTATGTTTATTATAAAAATTAGGACAAGATGCGAACGAAGCGCGGCGGAATGTATTTTTATAGCTCGACTCCCTTTAAGAAGAACCTATTATTCAGAATACTAAAATTTCATATATTTCTTTTGGTAATCGTAGAAAGAAAATAGAAGTTCCAAAAATATATTCTGTATACAGTATAACCAGTTTTTATTATTACACCATCGTCTTAACTTTCTTTTTAATTTCAAGCTTGAAGTATTTTAATTGAAATAAACAAGCGATTTCATTATTTATGGACAATAGACAATGGATCTTAGATTTAAAAATAAAAAAATGACAAGTTTTCACTTTTAAGCTTCGAATTTCTTTATAATTAAATTTAAATTTTAAAACTACAGAGTTATTTTACGAATTCATCTCAAAATGTTATATCTTCGAACGTATATATATACAGTAGAACCCCGTTTATACGTTTTTGAAGGCGGTTGATAAAAATTATGTACAAGTGAGATTAACTTTAAAACGAAACTTTTTAATTTTAAATATTGGAAAAATACATTACAACCTAAAATTTAAAAAAAATTAGACTACATACTGAGTTACATACGTTTTTTTCATACATTAAAACTTAAAATTAAGAAGTTTATATGGGCAAATATAGTTATTTTGTCATAAAAAAAGAGTTTGTTTTTTGGATGCAATACTACATTCATAGATCGAGCCTTCATATGCAACTACTGTACACATCTTGTCATCACTAATGTTTTTTGATCTTATATAGCGTTATGTTACTTCCAGTGTAACACAACATTATATAACGCCGATAGAAAGACTGGTGGGATAAGTTTTGGTTTTGCTTTTACTTTTGTATTCATTCTACTTTCTAGTTCATAAGATAATGTAGTGTACAGTATAACAAATTGTTTCTTTATCGAAAAAGTTTGGCAAAGATTTCTTGGATTTTATGTATAAGTGCGACGAAACTACTCTGGGGAAATAAAAATAATAACGTACAAATGCGAAAACGTATAAATGGAAAACGTGCGAGTGGGATGATTTTACATGCAAAATCGAAAGAGTGTGCAAAACACAACGTATAAGTTGCGAAAAACGTAGAAGTGAGAAACGTATAAACGGGGTTTTACTGTAATATTGTTTTGTTTCGATTAGTTTTGATATTGTATTCACAATTGAAATAATAAAACAAACCAGATCAACGTTCCATCTACTTTATTTTGTTAACAAAACACGTGGGTTAATTGATTCACTGGATCAAACTTTAATTCCAAGATCCATATTTTCTTTTTTTCGAAGTATATAATGCAAATTTCTAACCATATCTTTAGCTCTAGCTGACTTAAACTGAATTAGACCATGACTGATTCAAAAAAACAACAAGAGAATTGATCCTCAAAATAATATCTCTTATATACAAGAACAGGAACTTTCGGAAAAAATGCGAGGCCCGGGGCAACTAATATTTTTCATGTCCTTAAAAAAATAAAAATAAGACAAAATTGACAAATATATAGTGGTAAGTGTACAAGAAAAATGAAAATATTGATAGAGAATTTGAAATTTTGACAAACATTGAAGCTTGAACAGTATAAATGCATATAAATATATTTTTTCTAACATATTGAGTTATAAATTGAGACCCGGGGCAACCCTCTCTGATAACTATTGTTCAAGAATGATATATAGTTTAGTTAATTTTATCATAGGCGTATATTTATGTTATTAAAAATCGTCATTAATTTAATTCGGAAAGTTAACTATTGCATGTACTTCATGTAAATGGTGTATTATATTTTTCTAATTGTCGATTGTTCGAATGACCTTCCACTTAACGTTTTTTCCCTGTTTACAATAAAGCTCACTTATATACATCATTAACTAGCACTAAAAAAGTCTTGCAGAATCTTTTCAATGCCAAAAATAAGCAATTAAATTTGATAGAATTGCTCGTGGTGAGATTGTTCTCAAAAATCAGAAACTATCTAGATTACATTCTCATCAACATGAGTAGTTTTATATTTCATTAATTAATTCAATTTAATTAATATCGTCCATGATTGAAATTCCACGTTTTGAGCATATATATATTTTAATGTTTCCATTAATTTTAATATTCTGCATTTTGAACATTAATGCCTTGAAAAACTTCAAATAATTCAAAATTTCACTTTTTAATTATTATTATTGTTTCGATTTAGCTTAATTTTGCATATTTTTTCCTCTGAAAACTGTGTTTCGAGCTTATTTTAATGTAGACTAGGTAGTTCGCTTAATCAGATAAATATGAGGCACGATATATGCTAAACAAAGCATTTTAAATTTGGCAGTTCGTTAACTTTTTAAATGTGAGTGTGGAGAAGAATAGAAAAGATAAAATGGATTGAAAAGGTGAAAAATGAAGAGGTTCTGAACAGGATAAAGGAAAAGAGATCTTTAGTAGAAACTATAAAGAGAAGAAAAACAAACCAGATTTGACGTGTGATTAGAGAGGATAAGCTGATGAAAGAAGAATTAGAAGGAATGTGGAAGGCAGAGCTGGGTCGACTAATTGTAGTGCCTGAAGCAACTTATAAAAATGGCGCCTTTTAAAATTTTTGAAAAACTATAAATAATGAATAATAGTCTATTTAATAGAATAACAGACATTTTAAGAAAAATTTGTATTAAATATAAAAATAAGTTTTATTTATATTTAAAAAAGAACAAAAATACAGTAGAATCCCGTTTATAAGTTTTTGAAAGAGGCTGATAAAAGTTATGTTCAAGTGAGATTAACGTTAAAATGAAAGGTTTTTTATTTTAACTTTAAATGTTGAAAAAATACATTAAAACTTAAAATTTAAAAAAGTTAAACTACACATTGTATTACATATGTTTTTTTCCATACATTAAAACTTAAAATTAAGAAGTTTAATTAACGATGATAGGCAAATACAAACGTGAAAGGAAGAATCGGAGTAGGTAGAAAGACTCGTAAGATAAGTTTTGATTTTGGTTTTACTTTTATATTCATTCTACTTTCTATTTCGTAAGATAATGTAGTGTACAGTATAACAAATTGTTCCTTTGTCGAAAAAGTTTGGCAACGATTTTTTGGATTTTATGTATAAGTGCGATGAAACGACTCTAGGGGAATAAAAATAATAGCGTACAAATGGTAAAACATATAAATGGAAAACGTGCGAGTGGAATGATTTTACATGCAAAATCGTAAGAGTGTATAAAACACAACGTACAAGTGCGAAAAACGAAGAAGTGAGAAACGTATAAACGGGGTTCTACTGTAGTTTGAATATTACAATACTTATATTCAATTTTGTTTCTTAATTTGTTCTAAATTACTCTTCGAGCTTTTATTGCAGTAAATTGCTTGATTGCATCTTTATAATTTATTGTTTCAAATATCTCTATAAAAATTATTGTTAAATCATTCAATCGAATATTCATTCAAAATCATAAAAAAAAAAAAAAAAAAATGGAAATATTCATTCAAAATCAAATTTACATATAAAACTTAATATATCTTGAACATTTTAAAAAAAAATCTCCTTTGACATAATAAGGTATAAGTTTGAAAATTCTTCTTTTAGACTAATAAACGACAAAACTAAAATTATAACAAATTTTTAATTTAATTGAAAAATAAACACATTCTGTTTCTTTTTAATTAATCTCAAATTTATAACAACAGATAAAATATAGAATATTTCCTTCTATTTTATATCATTATTATTGAATTTTGTCACATTAATATTAATTTGTTCTTCATTATACATTTCATATGTTTACAATTCATTTAGGCGCCTGAGGCGGTTGCCTCACCGCTTCATCTATAGAACCGGTCATAGTGGAAAGGAACAAGAATAGAGGAAAAATAATCGATGACCTTAAGGAGAGGAGAAGCTACAAGGACCTGAAAGCAAGAGCCAAGACAGAGAGACCTGGAAAAAAAGATTGTGCTCACTGGACCTATCAATCCTGGAAGAACACTAAAAAAGTTCATTAATGTGCAAAGTACAGAATGCAAGGATATTTCCTTATGTCTTCGATAAACATCTCAGTATTTACAAAAGACAATCGTCGTTTACTTTCCGTCATGTTTTAAACGTATATGACGTATATTTTAACAATGATACGATTGGTTGTAGTTAGGCAGAAACCTCGAGCAGAATGAGAAAATTGAGCTGTGCTAATGTCAGTTTTTCTGCCCTGTTTCTGCTTAGACATGCATAAATTTCTTTCTGCTTTTTTGCTTCTCTTTCTGCTATTCTGTGCAGAAAAGTTTCGGTGTGTTCTAGGGTTAAAAGAAACAAGTGTGAGCATACCATCGATATATCAATGGAGCACTTAAGTGACCTTGACGAAGCTACAGAGACCGAGTCTTTGATCTTTATCGTTGGCAGTATGAAAGGAGCCTTATTGAATAAGAGAAAGTATGAATTAAATCTGTTTGTTGTTTATCTTTTCAAAACACGATATCTTCCGTTAATATTACCCAATTTTAATGAAGTTGATATGAGGTATTACTATCTACTAGGGTACCAAGTTTGCTGAAAATAATCTTTATAGCATCATCATTATTGATGATATAATAGAAAATATGTTTAAGAGTCATAATGCAATATCTCGTGTTTTTATTATCCGATTTGAACGAAATTCGTAAAAGTTATTGATATTCATTAGGGTATTAAGTATGTTGAAAATAATCACTATAAAATCACTATAGACCATCATACATGCAAAATTTCTCTACTTGAGGTACCACTTATGTGTTTGGTATTGCTTAGGCTTAACTTTCAGCTGTCCCATAGCATTTCTTTGTCAATTTGCCTTTGTTTTTTCCTATCTATTTAAGCTGGTTCATTATGGATTTTAGCAAGTTGACAGTTCCTGAGCTTAGGAAACAATAGAAAGATGTCGGAGCAAAAATATCTGGGACAAAAGCCGAGTTAATTGAAAGATAAGTGATAAGCCACATTGTAAACATGTGTCACCGGTAGATTGCATGTATTCAAGATTTTCATAGTAAAAAATTCCTTTTTGAGATCTAGATCATATTCTTATGTATAACTTTATATTGGCTCTTATTACTTTTATTTGCATAATTTTTATGTTTTGTTTGTGGAAAGTATTTTTCAATCGGGTCATGATTTTATTCATATACCGTATTTGTAAAAGAAAATCGTAAATATATCGGAACCTTTCATAATTTCAGGAAAATTGATAGCTCCGTTATTCATCAAGAATGCATATGATGTATCAGACACTTGTCATACTAATCTTTTAAATTTGTTTGTAGGTACTGTTAACTTTTCTATAATATTAACGTAATGCTCTAATAGTAAGTACATTTTAAGTATGCTCATAATTGCTGCTTTATTTTTTACATTTAAACTGTATTAAATTTCAGACTTTCTGCATAGCAAAAACATGATCTCTGCCGCAGTCTAGTTGTATCCAAACATTTAGAAAGCACTTCTTTTGTTTCCATCACTTGAAAAATCTTCATCAACAAATGTAATATCAAGGAAACATTTGAATAATTTCAACCTCTCAACAGTCCATAACTAGTTTGGAGAAAGATCTGCAACATCATGCGAAGAGAGAGGTCGACGTCTGTTTTTCAAAAAATACTCGAAGCATCAAGAGACCTATATTTTAATACAGATGTGTTTAATAATTTGTGTTTCTTATATCAAAATACATAACTTCAAAAAGTAATAATGGTAACTAACCTGTTGTTTTGGATGGAGTGTAATCGGTGTGACGAAAATGCAAGCTGCAAACTATAGCACGCTTCAATACTGTCTTTCCTGTTTTAATAGCGATACTCGGAGTTGTTTCAGTTCTTTAGGGAATGAATGAAATTGAAGTCCTCTATCTTTTTTTTTGTGTTGTTTTTACATTGAGGAACGCAATAGTTATACGGTATGATTGCTTCTCTATAATGATAGCTAACTTCTAAGACTAATACTAAACACGGAGCTGTAGCTTATAGTGTAGATAGTCCATTAACAATGGTATAACAGATAATATATTTGCAGATCGCAATGCGATATCTCGCGTAAATATTAATAAATTTTGATGAAATTCGTTTAAGTTGCTAGGAAAATCCTGTAAAAAATAGTAAAAACAAAACCATTATTACATCTGAAATAATAATTCTCGATGTATGAAAATATTTCGTTATTTTTTGGGAATTCATAAAAAAAAGAGCATTAATGGAAACGATCACATCATCGATTTGTCGATTTTTACTAAATTGTTTTCTTTATTTTGGATAAATATTTCAGATATTTTTCTAAAAAATTATGGTGAGTTGAGTATTAACAGGATTATGTTTACATCCTATATAAAAAGTCGTTTGTCTGTTATGCACTTGCAAAACTGTTATAGTTACTGAATAATGAATACATAATGACTTCCGAGGTCAAAGAATATATATATATATATATATTTCATATTTTATGTTTCAATATTTTAAAATAACAACTTTTTCCAGTAGAGTGAAACATTCCTCCAAGCAGTTTTCAATACGAAGTAAGATCTGTGCCATAAATAATGTTTTATTTACTATAAAAGCATACTTCCGTAGTATATAGTAAATAAAAAAACAATCCAAATATAAAAATATATATCTTTAATCAATAAATAAAAGTTCTCACCTATTTTTAAAATCTTTTCGAAGTGATGTTTTTCCAAAAGTGATCGTTGATCCTCAGATACGATTATGATGACAGCAAACGGATCATTTTCGACAGTTCGTGTCCAGTCGTAGTGAGATTGATCGTCGCGAAACAACGATTTTATGATCTGCTTGTCTTTGTTAACTCTTCCGGTTTGAGATCCAAACAGATAGTTAATATCACTTTCACGTTTAAGAAAATATAACCCCGGGGATAGCAGACAAGAAACTATAATCGGTACAACAATAAAGAGGAAAGGTCGTCGAGCGATCAATCTTCCGAGTTGTCTGAAACGAACCGAAATAACTTTTTCCACGATGTATAAATTCATGTTTGTTATCTGAAACATAATAAAATATTAATAAATAATTATAAACAATATTATTACTTTAATACATTTTACATACTTTAATAGGTTTTTTTTAAAAATATAAACAAGTATTATCGTTGCAATGAGACTAAAATATGATACAACAACTTGAAACATGAATAATGAATATTTATGTCATGCAAACATTATGTTATGATACCTGCTTTACCGTGTGATCTATTTGAGGCTACACGTGTGATTTTTATCAATCCAGGAAGTGGTTCGAAAGATTTTAAAATAGAGGAAAAATAGAAGGAAATAAAAGTATTAGCTTCACGCAGATTGTTGTTTATCAAGACGATTAAATTAAATGATAACTTAATTAGACGAGATGTTGTTTTCCTTATTTTACGTTACGATTTTTATTTTTGTTTGTTAAATGCCGACGGAAATAAACTCGTGACAATTAGTGTCATTTGTTTACAATACGTTGTAAAAGGGCTGACATAATTTTTTGATGTCTTTCTTCCTTTAATATGCATTGAGATGGTTTTTTCCTATGTGAAGTTACATGCAGATTCTATTCATGCAGGCTTATAATATGTGATAATTATACGATTGTTTTCATACTGTGTAGCACTATAAGAAAAGAAAAAAAAAAAAAGAAACTAGACGAAAACTATGAGATTTAAAACGTTAAATGTAGAATTTTCTTACACTTTTTGACATCTTTTGTCTATCTTTCTTACTATATATATGCATTGAGATGGTTTTATACTAAGCATTCTTTGTAAAGGATACATGCAGATCCTATGCATGCAGGCTTATAATATGCAATAATTATATAATTGTTTTCTTCCAGAAAAGAGCCATAAGAAAAATTAAAAAGAACTAAACGAAAACTAAGATATTTAAATTAAGTTTAAATGCAAAATTTTCTTAAACTTCTTGACATCTTTTGTCCATCTTTCTTCCTATATATATGAGGAAAGATAGACAAAAGATGTCAAGAAGTTTAAGAAAATTTTACATTTAAACTTTTAAATATCAGTTTTCGTTTAGTTCTTTTTAATTTTTCTTACGGTACTATTCTGGAAGAAAACAATTATATCATATAATTATTGCATATTATAAGCCTGTATGAATAGGATCTGCATTTATCCTTTACATAGAATGCATAGGATAAAACCATCTCAATGCATATATATATATATAGGAAGAAAGATGGACAAAAGATGTGAAGAAGTGATGTCATGATGTTTCATCCTATGCAATCTATACAAAGAATACATGCAGATCCTATGCACAAAGACTTATAATATGCCATAATTATATAATACTTGTTTTCTTCCTGAATGCTTGTTCCTTATGTTCCTGTGATAATAGGAACATAAGAAAAATTAAAGAGAAACTAGACGAAAACTATGAGATTTAAAACATTAAATGTACAATTTTCTTGCATTTATTGACAGTTTTACTTAATCTCTGATGGAAACTGGTGTTAAAATTAGCTATTTATGTTAAATACATTCAATAAACACGAAAAATTACTTTTTTTTTTGAGGGGATAGAAAAATTATCAGGAACTTTCACTAAGTATGTCGAGTACAATTGCTTCTTAAGACTATTCTTAGTGAATCATAAACGATAAATTCATAACAAAGAAGTTTTTATACCAGAAAATATATCAAGTATGCCAGAAAAATTTATATATATATATATATATTTTTTTCAAATACATGTTATATAAAAATTCCTCACATAATAATAAATTTTTAACCAATATCATGCAACAAACTGAGTATTTTGTCTGTTTTATATGCGGCACATCTTTAAAAATATTAATTGATATCAATAAAACGATTAAATACGTGGCTTAATTTTTAATTTATAATAAAAAAAAATTAATATTGATTCGATATTTATAAAATCCTTGATCCGCATCGTTTAAACTCAGCAGGGAAAATTAATTAATTTTGTTCTAAAACTTTTCTTTTTTTATTTTTCTTCCTTTTCTAAATTAGAAACTTCTTGTTTTTTTTTTTATATCAGAATTTTTTTCCATCTTAAAGTAAGGAGAGAGAACAAGTTTTGGAGTTCGATTCAGTTGCAGACAGCATAAGGTAAATCTTGTTGATATGGCGTTAATTATTTTGTAATGGTTCCTAACTAAATTATAAAAAAAAAAGAAAAAATTTGTTCTTGTTTCAGCTGCAGCAACTTAAAAAGAATTTCTCTCATTGTTAGTTTAACTGATAAAAAAAAATGTTTATATGGAGTTTATTATATCAGTTTTTCTGAACAGCAATTATTTAAATTATATGGCATACATAGAAATTAATTACGATAATGATAATTAATGTAAGGCGGTATTATTATGCAAATAATTAAAATTTAATTTTTTTTTATGAATTTATAATCGAGGTTTGTCTATAAAAAAGAAAAATTTACTGGCATTGAAAAATTGATCGTTCAAAAATTAATCAAAATGCAGAACACGTATTTATTTTTAATAAACGCCACGTCGATTATTTATTTATTTAATTTTTTTTTTTGCGAATTTATTGCGTCGTTTATTAGACAATCCAATGCTTATTATTATTATTATTTTGTGAATAATATTTTGCTAGTTTTTTATTCAAAATTTATAAATTAAAAATTTTCGTTCTGTGAATATTTTTTTTTGTGTAAAAATACAAATTATTATTTTTTTACTGCTATAATTATGTCATTAAGGATTAAAAAAAAAGCAAATTTATTATTTTTGAAAGTTAAAAAATGCGTAAAAATTCGCTGTTTATTAGTATTTCGTTAATTTTCAGCGCTGTTTATTAATATTAAAATATGATATATTGCTTTGAACATTTGCATTATTATAAATTTTAAGAAAGGGATTTTAAATTAGAGAACAACTTTGTTGCAAACTATTGTTATAAATAGATATAACAATGGTTAGCCATTGTTAACCATTCATAAGAAGGGTTTGCAACAAAGTTTGTTGAGATTAACCATTGTTATAAATGTTAACCAATATTTATATCAACGGTTTGCTTTGTTATAACCATTGTTTGCATAGAAAAAAACTCTCTTATTTAACTATTCTATGGAAATTTCAGAATCGAGACATCTCGGACAATTCTAATTACAGAAAAGGATACTTTAAAAGGCTATTTTATCCGAAATATGTATGTCTGTCAGAGAAGCATCACAAAAATCAAACTGCAGAACAGCATTCAAATATTAGAGGATACTTCTTCTTTCTTAAAGCAATATTTATATTATACGAATGATATATGTATTTATGTATATGTACCACTATTTTTTATTTTTAAAATCTCATTAATATATTTATTAAATTTTTAATAACTTAACTTCGTTCAGACTATCAACCTTGACGACTTGTCACAATTCCAAGAAAAATATTAAATCAATTTTATTAAGGGCGTTCAAAATCATATGACGTGAAAAAATTATAATGACCTCATATGATCTTGGCAACAATAAATAGTTATTAGCATGCTTAGAAAAAATTCATATGCATAAAAATGTTGTGCTTCGAGTGTAATTCGAGTATTCGAAACATTAAAAATTGTATTCGCTGAAAAATATTTAAAATTACGATCAATTTTACAGGACAAAATTTTTAATTCAGTGAAAACAAGTTGAATTAACAAATATTAAAGTTCAGAAAGTACTGTAAAAATTTTAAAATTTCTAAGTAAAACCTAACATTAACATATTAATGTTAAATGTTTCCTATTTAAAAATTTTAAAATTTTTAAGTAGGAACGAAGTCATTAAAAATTTTAATAAATATACTAATGAGTTTGTAAGAATCCCTGATCTACAACAAACCCCATAATATGGAGTTGTAGATCAGAGGTTCTTAAAAACTCATTAATATATAACTGTGAACCCTCTGATTACAATCCCTGATCTACAACAAACTCCATAAAATAGGGTTGCTGTAGATCAGGGGTTGTATCATACATTTATAACAGAAATAAATGCTAGATTTAAGTAGGGATCAGTGAAAATAAAGACGAGTTAATTTTTTTTCTCATCAAAGCTTCACAGAGAACCCTGATCTACAACAAATCCCCAGATATGGAATTGTTGCAGATCAGGGGTTCTCTGTGAAGCTTTGATGAGAAAAAAAAATCAACTATTATGGGGTTTGTTTAGATCAGGGGTTCTTAATCGAAAATCCAGGATTACCCAAGGGGTCTGTGAAGCTTGGATGAGAAAAATAAATCAATTCCTCTTTATTTTCACTGATCTCTACTTAAATCTAGCATTTTTTCTCTTATAAACGTATGCAAAAAAATACTGTAGTATTAGTTGTATCTGTAATCAACAACAGTCTTCATATTGACCTTCTTTAATAAATAAAATGTAACTTGAAGTTTCTTTTATATTAAATGTATTTTATTATTATTATTCAATGTGCTAAGGAAGAAGAACATATATTACTGCATCATATTTTTCAGTTGGTTAACTACATCTTAATATAACTGGTTTCCTTTGTAATTTTATTTTGTGCATTTAAAAATATTATTTTAAGTAGGAGTCCGTAGCCTTCACCTAACAGGCAAAGGGGTCCATGGAACAAACAAATTAAAAATTCTTGTTGAGTGTAGTGATAATAGTGTAGATAATAAATTTGATTTACTGTACAAATACTGATATACTGAAATAATATACTGATAAGTACTGTACTGTTTCAAACAGGCATCACATATTTCGTAGTTATAGATTTAGATTATTCTTAATCGCCCAAGACACTGAGCAACTTTAAGGGATATTAGAAGGGATAAACTTTTTTTTTTTATCAGATTCAACTCGTTAGTATATTATTAAATAATAGCTAACTTGGCATTTCCGAGAGAGAAGAGTGAGTTACCTTTACTGGTTACCCTTCAGTAACTCAAACATGGAGGATGAATCATGTTTGTAGTGTAATCTCTCTGAAGAAGGAAACAAGTTGATTAATGAACTCTAAAACAAATATTGCACTAAAGAATCAATGCTGTACAGGCAGTATTAACTGGGAATATGTCTGTACTGTATTTTCTTTAAGTTTAATGAAGGATTAACTTTATACAGAAAAACGCCTAATTAAAACACTAAATTTTGAAGTAAGGTTGACAGCTTGGAGAAAATATGCTAATGATCCTTAAAAGAAATGAGTAAAAATTCATGTAATGCGGAGAATACATAGATTTTATCTACTTGAAAATACAGGAAAAGTGAGTGTTGATCTAAGGAAGAAAAATGGACATATAAAATGCACAAATAAAACGGTTCCCACTTAAGTAAGACAAACAGAAATTTTGTTTGATATTTAAAATGAACATAACTTCTAAATGATCTGTCAAGTACCTCAAACTGGTAACTTATAACAAGCAATTATGCATTAAAAAATTAATAAATAAATAATTTTGCATTTAATTTTTTGTAATATAAATGCAAATTATTAAAAATATTACTGACATAAACATCAAAAATAATAATAATAACAATAATGACAATAATCTCACAAGAAATTAAGCGTCTTTGGGGAATACAAAAGGTAATCACAGTACCCATCATTCTATCCGCAACAGGAGTAATTCCTCACACTCTACACAAAAGCCTCAAAACACTAGATCTATAACACTATATAACACTTTGTAGTGTTATATAGTATTTTATAGATTTGTAGTGTTATATATGTCTTGGGGTGTTATTTATATATATATATATATAACACCCTAAGACATATATCACAAGTAGCTATGTCTTGACTCTTGACCGACATAGCACTTTGCTCACATTGATGAACAACTAAATAATAATAAGAAGAAAAATTTTATTTATGAACAACAAATTTATGATGAATGTTTTCCACGTTCCTCATAAATTTTTTTCAAACAAAATTAAACAATTTGATAAATTTTTAAATATAATAATTAAAGACTTTTCTATATAACTTATTTACTTACTTCTTGATATAAGACAGTAATGATTAAATTTATTAAAAAAAAAAAAAGTACTTCACGAATTTATAAGTTAAACTAGCACAGTGTATGAATCAAAACAGAGCTTCAGAAAAATACTAAGATAATCTAAGATACTCGAATATAAAAATGGTTACAGTTATAAACATCAACAATAGAATTCCATCGTGCGTAACCAAGCACTGTAACGAGTTGCGACAGTAAAATTGTCGATAATTTTAGTTAAGATTACTCGCTCTAAATAACTGTTACGTTATTATTATTATTATTATTATTCAGAAATAAACGGTTATATAAAGTAATTATCATACAAATATACATATTTTTCTTCATTAATTAATAAATAATTTATTTACTATTTTCAGTTAAGTTCATTTATCGATTTCCTCTATTATCTTTTAACCGGAAAATCAAACAAGTTTCTAAACTAAGAATAAAGATACTTTAACTCCTTTTTTTGGTGACAGATTCTAAAATAGATTAAAGGACATATAAAGTAACAGCTTAAAAATTTTTTTTAGATTTACCTCTAGATATATTATATTCTCTTGAGGAAGTTATTTTGTATAAGTTGGTTTCTGCATTGATACGTTCTTTAAATTGCTATACTCGAACAGATTCACTCGGAAAAGTGCTCCTCCACGTGTATTGCGTGGAGTTGGTGTCACGTTGGAATGACGTTAGCGTGCGACATGTGACTATGCTATCAAATAAGAATTCCGCTAGTCACTTTAGCGAGTTTTCGTTCGAAAACTTGCGCACTTTAAAAACGATATATCAAGGTCGTCAACTAGGAAATATAAACTGGTTTCATGTCAAATTATTAAAAAGGTTATGCAAAATTTTTGTTATCTGTTTCTATTGTTGGATATGCGGATAACACGTGTCGATAACATCTATCATTAAAACTCGTAAATATAGAATGATGGTTATTAATCTTGTTTTTAAGTTTATAAAGTATCCAATCAGTTTATTTTACACAATACGAGTTTTATACAATATTTGGATAATTTATTATGAGAAGAAAGATGAATATCCTTTTAAATTATAACCTAATATGTGTTATAAGTTTATCTTCAAACATTTGAAAAACTGATCATTATACCGGTAACGTTAGTTATAAGTGACGTCTAAGAGGAATCATTTATAAAGATGATATTAATTTAGCAATATTTTTTAATATTTCTATTTAAAAATAAATATTTCTGACAAGATACTGAGTTAATAATTGTGAAATATTCAGCATAAATATACTGAATTGAACATGTTTATCCCACTTCACAAGACAATCTTGGATAGAGAGATTTATTGTTTTCGTAATTGTTTTCTACTTACCAAAAATGTGTTCTGTTAACCTACATAAATAGTTACTGTGAGAATCCATAATTACAGCTTAGTAGAGATTTCAGATCTTAAAACTTTCGTACAAAATAAAAAAGAAAAGTATATACATAACATGAAAAGTATGAGGATAAAATAAAAAATAAATAGATTGATCGTAGATTGTTATAGAATTTTAAAGTGGTTTGTAGTAACCGTATATTTTGAGTTAGATTTTTATCAATAAACAGTACAGAAGAGTACGTAAGATCCAGAAAATAATTAGATAATGAGATTAGAAACAATAAATCTCTCTATTCGAGATCATCTTATGAAATGGATAAACATATTCAATAGCAATTCATTCAGTATATTTATGCCAGTACACATCATGCTGAATATTTCACAATTCTTAATCTTCACAATTTTTGTATTTTATCAGGAAATTTTTATTTTTGACCAGAAATATTAAAAATATTTCTAACTTAACGTGCCATCTTTATAAATGATGCCCTATAAACATCACTCGCAATAAATAACATCAACGGTATAGTGATTAGTTTATTTTTTCAGTATTTGAAGACGATTTTTATATGCAAAGATGAAATTTATAAAATATTTTAG
This sequence comes from Androctonus mauritanicus, assembly GCA_011317285.2. Taxonomy (NCBI): domain Eukaryota; kingdom Metazoa; phylum Arthropoda; class Arachnida; order Scorpiones; family Buthidae; genus Androctonus; species Androctonus mauritanicus. Next base: position 2,038 of record WUQG02327479.1, on the reverse strand, counting down.
GTTATAATGAAAAGATATATATATTAGGAGGAATCCTCCTGAAAAATAAATAAATAAATAAAAAATCATAGGCTATTTTTCGATGAGTGCTTTAATTTTCGAGAAAATTGGATTGAAAAAATGTTTTCCGACTTCGTTTTCCAGTTTTTCAATTTCAACCGGTTCAATATTTCAATTTGCACAAACTCAATGTTTAAAAATAACAATTTGCGAGCGTTTTTCTTATAATTTTTTTTTTGGAAATAATGTACCGAAAAGCATTAACCAACTTTCGGAAAGACGGACAACTTCGCGTTATATCTGCGAAAACAAAAACAAAATAACGATACAGTTCGACGAAAAAAAAACAATGAAAAATTCATACTATTAACCCCTCGATCTGTACTAAATTAAAATATTAGATCGATCGATATCAGCAAAGTTTGGATACGATGCCCCCCGGAAAGTAGACCAGAATTTTAAGTATTATTTTTCCATAAGAAATCATATCTATGTAATTTTATTTTTTTCTGGACTGTGCATAGCATCAATATAAAAACTGTTATAGTAGAACAACACAGCGGTTAGCAAAGTTGTTAAACTTACTGTTTGATATCTTTGCTAACTGCTGAGTTGTTCTCAAACAAAATGGGAAGAATGTAAAAAAATATTGATAAATAGGCCTGATTAAACAAGATCTATAATAGAGTTGAATAAACAATCATTAAATTTATATCATGCCTTAGGCTATAATCATTAGACCGGGTCTAAAAATATTAGTTGCCAGGAAATAAAGAAGGTCCTCCCACAACTGTAAGGATATCATTTAATTTCTATAAGAATTTTTAAGGGGCTAACTTCATCAGGGATCATTTGCCATCGGACAAGCTGACACTCTGGCAATCCGCCACTGGCTATAATGTAGTGTGTAATGAAGTATGAATATTATAGGTATGCATAAATATTCTGAGGGCCCACTTGCCATTGGACAAGCTGACATTTTAGCCAGTCCGCCACTGGCTATAATGTAGCGTGTAATGAAGTATGAACATTACATGCATACATAAATAACTAAAAATAACTAATAACTAAAACTATTTATCATAAAATACTACTACATTTTTTTTTTTTTTTTTTTTTTTCAGAAATCTATAAATAATGTAAACAAATGAAATTAATACTAACAAAGATAAATTGATATTTATTACCATAAAAGACAAATATAAAATATTGTTATAGTACTTATAGTAACTTTTTTTAATTTATTATATATTTTTATTTTTATCAATGTATAAATAGTTGAATATTTAATTTATAAATATAATAGAGAAATTTTTTTTAAAACAATTTTTGGTTTTGAAATTTAATTACCGTTAATTTAATTACGGAAAAGTCCTTAAAATTAATTCGCACGTTTTGCAAATAAACGATTAAAACAAGTTACTAAAGACAAAAATTAAGAGTCATTTCGATAAATTATATTTTAGCTAATGTTTTTTTGTAACTTTTTTCCGAAATATTTCTCTCATTTTCCACAGATTGTTTTTACGAATTTTAATGATAATTATATCTAAGCTATTTTTGTAATTATGTTTTTTTTTTTTCGTTTTCCAGATTTTTTTTACGAATTTATTTACATTATTATTATTTTATATTCGGAAGTGCATAATTCGAAAAAAAGATCGAAACTTTATACAAAAAGAAATAAATTCGATATATTTTAAGGGACGAATAAAAGAGAAACAAGAATCCCCTTTATGAGTAAGGGGTTAGAATATACCACTGTCTGATCCCGCGTGTCGTAAAAGGCGACTAAAAGGGTCACCGGCTTTGGTGGTTCCAAGGTTTGTCACTGGAGGCGCGCTTGTGAGCTTCTATACAGAATCGGGACCGCTTCGACGGTGTTCACATCTGTCACTGGGAGTCTGCGGTGGGCCCTAAATCACTAAATCACGCTACAAGGCCCTAAATCACTGGATCTCTCTATATTGCCCTAAGTCACCCTACAAGGCTCTAAATCACTCGGCGGGCTTGCAGGGTGATTTAGGGCCTTATAGAG
>WUQG02327368.1:0-18873 GCA_011317285.2 Androctonus mauritanicus | reverse complement strand
TAAAAATGCATCAAAAATCTTATATACGATGCTAAAATAACAAAGGAATGCTATTTGTTTATGAGAAATACAGTATACACGTTGCTTACTGGTTAGTTCATTTTAACAAATATGAAACTTTGGTGACGTTAGATTAGCCAAATTGAATACTAACAACTGAAGTGATAAAAGCGAGAGGAATTTTCATCTCTGTTCTGTCTGACGTAGAATGACATCCCGAAGCGGTTTATTAAAAAAACAGCAAATCGTCAAAATGTTGGGTTAGTCCACTTTGCCTTAACACGACTCATTTAAACGTGTGAAATTATTTTGATTCATTATTAGAGAGGGGAGAAAAACTCAAAATTATTAGACATTTTGAAAATATGTCTAATATGTACATATAAATTTTCTGATGTTTTGCTTTTATAATAATCTTCACGTTATTTTTTTCAGATGAGATAGGATAATTTTTTTTTTTAAATTAAGAATCATAAATTATTCTGAACTGTTTTTTTAAAATTGTTATCGTTGTCGTTAAAAAATATAGGGAATTGTTCAAAAATGGTAATTTTTTCTTCACATGTCTATTCATTTTTCGAATTTATTAAATTTTGTAACTTCGACTTCGTTTATTTTTTAAAGGAAGAAAAATTAATTTTTGACAGATTCCAATATTAGATAAATAAGAATTCAAATTGTCACTTTGAACAAATTTTTTCTTATATTATTACATGTGTACAAAATAAATATTTGAGCATAAATTTTACAGCATAATACAGACTAAAGTTTTGTCTAATTGTGATTTAAATTTAGTCTCATAAATACTTTATTCGGATCGATTCATATTTAATATATATATACAGTACGTCAACATTAATTATTTACATGTTGATTTTAACAGGAAAAAAACCGGAAATAATATTCCATTAAAGAAAGTTTTTATTAATTTACTACTATAAATATAAATGCTGTCTCGAAAAATCTATATTTATTAAAGTTCGTGCATTGCTGCACCGCCATTTTTAAATGTCTCACAGTTGATTTATCAAAGATTCGTGCGTTTTACGCTCTTCTCTGTCTATTCAGTTTGGTCGAATCTGCCATTCATAACTGAAATAACGAATGTTATCGAAAAACAAGGATAAATAGTCAAAACTCGTGAAAGAATTTCATTCAGTTAACAGCAATAAAACATTGGTTAATTTAATCCAGAAACAAAACTAGAACCTGTTTAATTTTAATTTAAAAGGGTTAGCTTTAAGTTTTAGAAAGAAAAAAATGAAAAGAAGCATTCATTCATTTAGATAATAGCTGAAAAATATTGATTTATATTGTAGTGTATATCAAAATAAATGGGTTGCAACAATTTCTAGTTATCGGAGAAGTCAAAAAGCGCATGCTCCGTTTTTCATTGGGGATGTTTAGACCGCACATAAATTAATAATGCGAATTTAATGAATATTTGTACGAATGTATATTAGATAAACATAGATGATATGAATCGAGACAGATCGATGTGTTGATTCATTCATTAATAATTAACATACGTTCAGATTAAAAGAAAGTTTAAAAATATTGATTACGTCAATAGAATTTTTTTTTTTATACATTTTTTTCTCTCTCGCAGAAGGATAAAATTTTCTTACAAAGATATTAAATGTACGATCCTCTATTAGTTTCTTCCTCGCTTTCAACATGTTTGCCACTCGGTTGTCATGGCAACTCGTTCATGACGACATTCGAGTTACGAGTGTCTGAGAGAGAAGGGAAGGCCGACATCCAGGAGAAGAGTTTACTTTGGCCCGTTTGACCGAATGACAGTTGCGATGCCAACCGACACTGGAAGCGAAACGGTGGCATTCACCGGAGGTACGTTCGTTTTTTTTTTTTATTTTTTAAAATATAGTCTGTGACTACAACGGTGTATCGTATTTGTCAGAATCGATATCTAGCATCTATTATGCAAATGAGGCGGGATTATAATCAAAAATTAAAATATGGTTAAGTATATTTTGGGCAATAACATAATTCCGATTCAATGCTGTAAATCATCACAAGTAATTGCGTTTTTTTCAAATTAACAACTGTATTGCGCAGTTTTGAAACTTAATTCATGTAATATTACTTTCTTACATTAGAAACTGTTATAATTAAGTCATTAGCATATTGTAGCTGTAACTTATGGACATTTTCATATGGTAATCTTTAATTAAATTCGAGTTATAACGGTAATTTTTCTACTATTAATCTTTCCATAATATATAATAATTGTTTCGAAACTTAAAAATTCCAGTTTTTATATAGCTAATCCATACTTCTGTTTTCATTTCAGCGAAAGAGTCTGAACGAGGTGTTGCGAAAATTATTTTTTATAATGATTATCGAATATTTTCTCTCGACTCTTTACCTTTACATGTCGTTCAAAGAAATTCTCTTCACAAACAAAAATGGTTCACCTAATAAGACGAGCACATGGAACATTCTCACGCTTCTCTTGCAAGAAGTAATCCTTTTATGTTTCTTGATACTTCATAAGATTAATGGTGATTGGAGATGGGAAGAGAACTATCAACACGCTTTTATTTCTAAGCTAACAAAACCCAGTGGAGCATTTTGTTGACATTTTTCTCTTTCCCGTACGAAAAGAGAATTTTAAAGAATATTTTTATTAGATTACGCAAAAGAAATATTAATCAGAATTTAATAAAATTTTCTTGGTGGATACTAATTCAGTTAGTTTTTTGACATCAGAACTTCTTAGTTAATATTTTGTTATCCTTTTTCAGAAATTTCAAATCTTATACTAAGAAATTTTTGGGATGATCTGAAATATATTTTTAGCATTTAGATTAATAAAAGGCATTCTTGAAAGTGTATTCAGTTAAATCTGATTACTTTTATGCTAAGGCAAAGCTAGGATTTTATATTAATTAAACCATGATATTTATATCTTTTTTTCATGATATTATTATGACTAATATTTTTCGCGAAAAAAATGATTATTTTAGTATTTTTTGTGTAAAATATGATTTTTTTTTTTTTTGTGAAAAAAGCATTGCTTCATTTACTTTTATATATAACTTACTAATCTAATTCCAATGAGAAAATATGCAAAATTTTCAAATTTTTGGACTTTTTTTTATAATTTTAAAGTTCATAAAATTTAAGTTATTTATGATCGCAGTCTCTCGACTGTTTTAAAATCTCGAATTCTAAATATTTATTTATTCTAAATACAATAATTTCTTTAGCTTTCAAGGTTTTCTTCATTGACATAGAGTTTGTTATTAAATGAAGTCGTACATGGCCGATAGTGTTTCCGTTTGATCATGCTGTCATTTCTTTTCTAAATTTACAAGTAGTTTCATTTTATTAATATTATTAATCATATCTTTGGATTTTTTTATAAATCATATTTAATTGAAAGGCCTAAATAAGCATAAAATTCTTAAAAATGGCTGCAGTAACTCGAAGTTCTAAATTTGACAAATTCATTCCTTGCCATTATTCTCTAAAATTACTTTTTTTTTTTTTTTTGAATAAATTAAACTTGATTATTAATTACTAAATAATAAAGCAACATGATATTATACTTAACTAAATATCATTTTTATTTAAAATTAATTAACAAAATGTACTAAATCGATGTTTATTAGACAAATACCTCTAAAATTATAATATTTCTACATTATAAATTATCTGTCATCTTATAAACATTAATATTTTGATTGTAAACTAAGAATGTGTCGTAGAATTTTCATTATACGCTTTATAAAATTGAAACATCTGAAATGTAAAATAACATAATCGAATTAAAACTTCATTTTAGTCTTATGAATATATATACTTTCAGATGAGATATTTTTAGTTCGGATATTTTAATTAAGCAGTTTTAGAAGGAAAACTATATAAAAACTATATAGTAATCAAAGAAAAATATTTTAACATTATAGCTATAAAATAAAATTTTGAACGGATTATTTTTAATCGGTTCTTGGAATTAAATGTATAAGATTTATCTGGAGACTTCTCAAAAGAAATTTTTGGAGATTTAGTTTCACGATTCATTCAATCTTGTTCTGATAAATTCCTTATAAAATACTCTTTTTAATTTCTTTTTAGTTTTAATAAATTGAATTTTCTTTTTATTTAGTATGTATAATGCGATTCTAAAATATAAAAATTTTTCAAATAATACTGCGTGCTTGAAAGCTATTAAGTTGATTTATTGTCTTACGAAATATTTTTTCTTATTCATTTTGCATTCTTTAATCTTTGCTATCCCCATTATCAGTAGATTAGAGTTTTAATTGACTTTTTTAAAATTATTTCAAATAATTATTTATTGTTAGAAACTCTTTGTGATATTTCAAGTATTTTTATTTGTTTCGAAACGACAAAAATTGAGATAAATGTTTTGCGGAATTTCACTATCGTATTGAAGGAAAGTTCAATAATTTCGGTTCACAACACACAAAAAGTCATTTATTTTTTCATTTTGCATTCATTCCCCTCAATACTGGAATCTTATAAAACTCGGAAAGATGTGAAATGTTATTCATGTTTGTTGTCACGAATACTTCAATATTAAAAAATAAAAAATAAATCAGAATCGTAATTCACATTTCACAAAAGGATTATTGTATTTTAAAAGTCTACAATAATAGATTTTTTAATAAATTATATAAATTTAATGTTTTATAATTTCCTACAGTTCGAACAATTTGCTTTTAAAAGAATTATCGAATATATTTAATACTGAAGATATAATCAAATAAAAAATATAAGAATTGCTTTATTGACTGAGAAGACAGATGATGGATGAATTTTTCTTCAAGTAGATTTACTTTATTCGTTTTTTGTTAATAAAATTAACAGCATTTTCGGGAATTAAACTGATCCTTCACAAAAATCAGAATTAAATAATTATACTTTCGAGTTATTTTTAAGTATGAATTTATAAATTATTAATGACTCGAAAATAAAATAATAAATATTCTATATACAGTATTTATCATTTATATAGAGTTAATCATTATATACAAAATAATCGAACGACTTTCGATCCGACTGAAGGTTCATAACGTTATCAAATGATTAAAATGTGCTTTCTTATTCTTTATCGTTTTATTTTTATGAAAAATTTCAAACAAATTGCATCTATACTCCAAAATGAAGTATGAAAATATATTTACAATAAAAAGAATACATTCTCCATCTCGAGAGAAATTTTGAAAGCCACCATTTAAATTTATTTATTTAAATTTATACAGATTCAAATTTAGAAGTATATTGAATTTCAAAATCCAGAAATTCAAATGGGGTTATAAAAAAAAACTAAACTGAAATATATATATATATATAATGTAAATAAAACATGAATGTAGTAGCCGATTTAATATGTTATGTGATTTCCGCATACGTCACAAGTATTTAAATTCTATGCCTATTGCTGGTAAATCTTCTCATCATATCTTGATAGTTTTTTTCTTCCTTGATATTTTTAGAGTAATCTGGACAAAGTTCGTCCATCTCCACAATTCACAAATCTCACCGAATTAATCATGATATTCTATTAGTTTATCCAGTGGCGTACCCAGAATCTTTGGTAGCCGGGGTAGCAATTTTTTGGCCCCCTCCAAAAAACATATTTATTTTAACTTTTCAACACATATTTTTTAAAACAATTTTTAAGAATTAAAAATGATACAAAAATTTTTATATAAATATCTGGTGAATAGTAATGATATTTCATGCTTTTGGCCCCCCATTCAGCTTGATGACCTGGGTGGACCGTCCCTTTCGACCTCCTCTGGGTAGACCACTGAGCTTATCTCTCTGATTAGAATGCAATAAAACTATAAACAGCCAATTGAATTTTATATTTATATTGCCACGTAAACTTTTTAAATCCATTACAGCGAACGTTGAGGATTTAAATTTACTTGTACAGTAGTTTTATTTTATTGAATCAAGCAGAGTTTCTCACAAATTTACTCTCTTCTAAATCTCTTTTGCATAAATTATATGTATGCAGATGTAGAGATGTAAATTAAAATCATTGTTAAAGTTGTCGAATGATAAAAATTAGGAAATAATAGTGTTTATTTATTTTCGTTTTGTTAACTTTAATAATCAAATAATAAATTTTATAAATAAATTTATATATACTTTAATTCAGTTCAATGGATGAGTCTAAAGCAAATACGGTAATAATAGAGTAATCCAAAATATCAATAAATCGTAGACGTGACTAATCAAACTAAAGTCAACAGAATTCCAAAATGTCCTCTCTCTTGTTCTTTTGTCGATATTCTTAAATTATAAATAAATATAATTTTTTTAATCATAATTATAACATTTATTTTGTAAATTAGAGTATTAGAGAATAGATTTTAAAATGTTTATAAACAAACATTTATTTAATTTAGTTCTTAATCCGGCATTTTTATTTTAATTTTTATACGAAAAACATTATTTCAATTTTTATAAGTGCGCGAATAGATGAAGATTGTTCTGATAAACAGACTTTTTAATTATTGAAAGAATATAAAATAAAATTAAATAAACAAAATTAAAAAATGCTACCATTAAAAGTTTAAATACCTTAGAAGATAAATATATATGTTTTTTAATTTTGTAAAAATTTCTGATTATAAAAAAGTTCTAAAACATTTTTCGTTTGTATTATAGCATAAAATACTCTCATATTATATGTACGAATCTGTTTGGCTAATTTAATGGTGATTAAATAGTAGAGTTGTTACGTAATTGTTATAATTTGAACTTAAATTTTAAAAAATAAAGTATATAAAAATACAGTATTTTCATTTGTTCTTTATCTGTCAAAAGCAGATTTTTATAATTCCTGAATTTAAAATTTGGATACTGTTTAAATAACTCCGAACATTTGTTATTTTTGGTAATGTGTAAATGTATTATCTTGTTCAACTAACAGCCATACAATAGCAATTATTATAAAATAATTTTCTGTTGCGATTTTGTTTTTGTTTGCTTTGTTTTTAACTGAAAAGTTATAAAAGATTTTAATAACCTTTAATAATAAATTTTGGCTTCAGTACGAATTGGAAATTACAAAATTGCATTATTATTATTTTGTTTAAACTAGAAAAAATCTTTTAAAAGAAATTTTTTACAAAAAAAAGTTGGCTAGCTTATGTAAATTGTTTTTGCCTGTCCATCTACAAATATCGCAGAACATTTAAATTTTAAATCATTCCTTATTATGCAAAGTGCTTGTCTATTAATTTTAAAAGTGCTAAGTGGCTCCGTTATAAGATGGCAGCCATTAAAAACAAGAATGTATATACAATATATTTGAAACAGTAAAATTCCGATGTTTTTGAAATTATTTGTCATATATTAATGATATTTTAATCCAGTGGTTTCCAAATTTTTTGTGTCTGCACCCCCCTTTTCATAAAACACTGGTACGCTCACTGATTTTCATAGCTATCTAATTTTAAAAATACTTTCTACTTACAATTTAATTTTACAAAACAATATGCCATATTTTGTATAAAGTTCTTACACATAAAAAAATATATATTTATTATGGTATAATAATTTTTAATTCAATTAAATCTTACAAAACAAAGCAAAAATAGAATACATGTTTAATACAACATAATATTTAGTGTCCATGGGTGGGCTCGTTTTTCGGCATAAATTCTCTCAAATCGGGGAGTCATTGAAGATATCGCTACTCGAAATTCTTTTTCAATCAATAAACGAGACCGCTATTTCGTCTTTAAAACAGTTACAGCAGAAAATTTCTTAATACATTGATATATATATTTATAACCCTTTTGCTGATTCATTTTTTTTCGACACAAATTTGAATTTATTTTTTGTTTGTTTATCTCAAAAATGATGTTTTTTTAAATTCTTGCGCGCCCCGTTGCCTTATGCTAGCGCCCCACAGTTTGGAAACACTGTTTTAATCAATTTAAAGGGTTTTTGGTATATTTTATAATAACGGAATTTATAAAAATAATTATTTTTCTGTATGCGTTTCAGACTATTCGCAATATATCTCACGAACAAATATCGCATAACATTCAGATTTTTATTCAAAGTATAGAGTGCTAATTTTGAACTCCGCAAATATTCTTGTTACAAAATTGCGAAATTCGAAATTTAAAAATTTATATATATTTGTAATAATTTATCGCACATAAAGATATGAGAGATAGCTATAAATAAATAACTGTAATATTAATTAATATTGGTAAAAACACATACATCTTTTGTTTAATGCTTATTTCTTTGTATTTTCATGTATTTTACTCCCTTGAAACAGAAAGCACATGTACAATAAGTAGAAAGGAAGTACAGTTTATTAAAATTTTTAAATTTAAGCATTATTTTTTTCAATAAATATCAAATTGCAGTTTTATATATAGTAATATTAAAAATATTAGCAAGTTTATAAATGAAATATAATTGTTTTGCTTTAGATTATATTTTAAAAAGAAGTTATGTTTTGTGAACACTATTATGAAAAAATTTATTGATTAGCATAACAATCTTTATTAATAATTCGCAATTTATGTTATCACCCTTTCTGTCAAGAAGATACTATCTGCATTGTTAACTTGCTCAACTTATTGATAAGAAAAGATAGATCATTTTAAGTAAAAAATGTAGACATTATTATCGCCATATGTTTACAGAATTAATTAGAAAAACATCAAACAATTATTACATGTAATCAATTATTACAATTTAAAAAAAAATCCTTTACGTCTTTTTAAGAAGATGTAAGGAGAATCGAATCGAATGTCATTTTCATACAACATTACACATTATCCAAACATCGCATATAATGGTTGGCTGCTTATTTTCTAAAGCAACGTCTCGAAATTTGTTCCCTATTGAGCTATTTAGGACTCAAAAATTTATGGAATCCAAAGATAAACGGTCCATAAATATATCAGATTTAACATAAATAGAATGTTTTTCTAGCATACGAAGTGTAAATAATGCAATTCTCGCATATTTAAATTTAAATGTGAAAAGTTGAGATTTTTTTACTTTAAATAAAACATTTCCGGTATCAATTTTATTTTATTGAAAAAAAATATATTTTTTATTTGCTATATATATCGTCATTGAAAAAGTTTTCGACAAAATATACTGCAATAATTGATAAAAGTTTACACGCATTCGGAAATAATAATCTTATGTTTACAGTTTGCATGTTGATATAATTCATGCATAACATGAATTTTTATTGTTTTCCAATACAGTAGTTTTATTCTATTGTTATTGAATTTCACTTAATTTAGAACTAATCGGGCAATTTAGTAAGAAATTTTGAAGGATATAATAGTTTATTTTTCCTGTTTTCTATTTTTCAAAATATTATATTTTATAATCTTTTATAACTTATTTTCTCAAAAGGAAAGTGAAATTAATAATCTCATTATGCTCTTTCCGTTTTCCTTAATAACATTTGAATAAATATTAATTTTTTGCGAAATCATGCGATTTTTATTAAAGTAAGAAAGAGTATCCCGTTGATGATGAACACATCGCTACACTAATCCCGTACTATATTTCAAAATGACGAATCGGTCAGGATAGTAGGCTAGTTAGCGTTTTTTCAGAACGTATTTCAACTTTCATCAATATTTTTCTATGTAAATATTTCATCAATTATTGTTAATATTTGACGATTTCGATTATTTTAATGATTAGATTAACAGATTAGATGCAAACTATGGTGGCAAATTTTGTGTTTAATATAGTACGAATATCTTTAAAATATCAAAAAATATAAAACCAAAAATTCTTAAAATTCAAAGATTTTTTACTAGTATTTTATTTTAGCTCACAAATTCTTGTTTTCTCTCTCGATATTTTATAAATTTATAATTATTTTTTAGAAAAACATATATTTAAATTTATTTAATTTATCACATTGTTTATTTTCTCAATAACGGAAATAATAAACAACGAAAGAAAGAAATTCCAAATTTTATACCTGTAAATGCTTTTAAATTCAAAAACGACAGATTGTGTGATTTAAAAAATAATAACTAATAAAATTTGAGAAAAAAATTTAATTTATTCAAATAGTATCAAAATATTTATATAACTATAGTATATAAATGCTATTTTTGAAGTTTATGAAAAATTTATAATACGGCTATAAAGAAATAATGTCGAAAACAGTAATAAATAAATAATGAGCGGTTCATTATTTATTTTAAGATTAAAATTTTAATAATGTTTTAATATACTGTATAATATTAACGAATATTGTTCGAAATTGGAACGATAAACATTGTTTTTACAGATATGTCGGCGAAATCAGTCATAAATCTGAAGACTTATCGGTTTTCCTTCGAAATTTGCATTCTGTCAAATTTAACTCAAGTTGTTGAGAGAGATAACAAATGGACTGATAAAATGACTGCGATAACCTTTCAATACAAGTCAACAAGATTCATATGCAAATATATTAAATACGCTTCATATATTCATATGTTGAAATTTCACTTCCATTTCGGACAACTCAGATTAATGTTATCGATTCTCGATTGATGGACAGACGTATGAATTTCTGATACTAGTCATTTTAAATAAATTAAATTGGACGATAAATATTGATCAAAATGAAAAGTTTAAATTAGATTTTCTTTATTTTTTATTCGGAAATATTTTACTCTCGTACAATCGGAAGGGATAATCTTCTGTTGAAGAACGTTGACAACATTTCGAAAAACCGAAAAATTGATAAAATATATTTCACGTGATTAATTGTTACTTCTCGTTTTCAGTAAGATCGATTATTTTGCCAATTAATTCGATTAAGATTTTCACAATCGAGAAAATAAATATTGTTTCATATCATATTTACATTACTTTAATAGCTAGCTATTATTTTTAATAATTAAAAAATAATTAAAAAATTAAACAAATTAAAAATTTCGGAATCAGAAAATGTTAGAATATTTTTTTTCATAGTAATCGAAATCATAGAATGACACTATGAAATTCACGCAATGAATCATTCGTTGATTGTCATATTATACGAAGCATTGTGGCCAAAATTTAACTCGCTATAATTTTTGCTGCAGATTAAATGTTATTAATTCGTCATTTATGTTTAAGAAAAGTATTTAATAGGATATAAAATACTAAATATGAGGTTTTGAAAATAAAAGAACAAGAGCAATTTGAAAATAGCAAAAGTTGCTTTCTTCTTTTCTCCATAGACTCCTCTATTTTTATGTCGCATCGCTCAACCGAATTCGATTAAATTTGGAATATAGGTTTTCTTAGAGTACATAAAATCTCATTGAAAACAGATTCTTATTCCTTTTAATGTTGACCCAATTCGAGTCAAAATAAGATTGTAAGGATCCATTCTCAGTAAACACCGTCATAGATACCATTATTTAGTTATTTCGACAAAATTTGAGTCGTAGATATTTCTTAGACTTCGACTTCTGAAAATTTCGATCCAGTCAGGACAAACTGAAGATGTGAGAGATTTTTTGTTGACAAAATGAAGGAAGATAGGTTATGCTTTATCTACATTTCTCTCTATAAATCACATAGCTCAATTTATTTTGACCAAATTTGAAGTATAGACGTTTCTTTTATTAAGATTTGATAAGAATTTGCCACTGTCGGACTGAAAATAAACATATTTAATGATTAGTTAGCATATTATCGTTAAATGACTTTTCTCAAAGAAAACGATTTTCATATTAAAAAATAATTAAATACTGTATCTATTCAAAAAAATCTAATACGATATAATAATAAAATTATGGCAAATACACTACTGAGGTATTACGATATTTTGTTACTTGATCGGCGATTTAAAAAATAATAATAAAACAATAACTTCAACTAACAGTATTCACTTTTATATTACAATTCATCATAGTTTCTCAGTACTGTATTTTGCGTATTTCTAAGGCTTATTACTATAAATGTTTTTGTGTAGATTGAATAAATTACAAATTTTATTTTCTATATAAACTATAAAATATATTTTATCTTTTCCGTTATCCGAAATGTTATAAATTACAGTATTTATGAAAATATTTATTTATATGTTACAAACATATGATAAAAAAAATTTTTATCCAATTTTTGAGTAATAAAAATAGATAATTGATAACTGATATGCATTAATTGTATTAAAATCTATGATTCAATTTGTAATGGGATTTCTTAATTTTTGCAAACTTAACCTTTATCCTTAGATTACCTCATCAAATTAAATTAATTCCCTTAACTATGAAAATTAGATTTTTAATTTAATATTATTATTGTTAATATAATTTATTATTATTTAATGAAACACGAGAATATTCCTAAAATAATTTCTCGAGGTTAAATGTACGTTGTCAGATTCTCTATATCATTTTCATTGTATCATGTTACTTTATTTATTAAAAGAAACTAATAAGTAGGTGATATTGAACATAAAAATCTATATCGTATAGAAGAAATTTTTATGCTTTCTATCAATCACACAAAATTAAATATAAGACTATAATCTAACGAATTTTAGTTTCCATAAAAGTTTTGAAAATACCATAGCAAAAAATTCAGATTTTATTAAAATTAAATATATATAAAATCTAGAAAAAATTTCTATAAAATTTGCGTTATTTTTCCTTCGAAATTATTAAGTTGAAAACTATAACATAATTTGGAAAATGTTAATATATCTCCCAAATTAGATATTTTTCCTTATTTTTCGAAAGTGAATTACTATTATTGGTTTTCGTCAACGATATTCAATGAGTTGTTTCTACTGAATGCTTACATTAAAAAACATTATCAGTGATGCACGATCTTCAATGTAGAGTTAAACAGTATACTGTAGTTGGACATTATTTATCCGGTATATGATAGGAATATTATTTGCATGTTGCTAAATTTACAGTACAGTAATCAATCTAAAAAAATTTTTTATTTAATATGTATTACATGTTTCCGCAAAGAATATCTTTAATTCATTCTTGTATTATATATTTAATATTATATGTCGATGTTTTATCATCTTAATTTAAAGCTAACGATTTTAATTTTAGATTTCTTTTTAGCTTATTTATGCATGCTCAAATAGTTGAATCAAATTTTTTAATTCGAATTTAAATGAAAATTATTTGAATTATTAATTTGAAGAATTTTTTATTTCTGAAATAATTAAAATTCAGCATAACTTAATAAGTTTTGGAAAAAATTATCATAATATTATTTAAATCATTTATGTTCAAAAGAAAAATCCTAAACTATTTTTTATATGTTGATATGTTGGAATAAATTTATCGTTTGATTTTTGTAAATACTATATTGATTGATTTGTATTTAATTTTGTTTAATTATAATTATTTGAATATATGCAGAATTATCTTGTAATCAATAAAAAAAATTGCTTTATATTAAACTTACTGAAAATAAATTTAATTTTTATTAGAGAAAATTAATTAATTTCTAAAATATATCTACTAAAAAAAATAAAGAAATTTTTGAAGAAAGATGTTTTATAGATCGAACAAATGCTGTTTGCTATATAGTACAGCATATCATGCTAAATGATTAATTACCAAGAATGTTTTGTTAATTACAAGTACTGTAGGCTATCAAATTCCATATATTTATTAGACAAATAATTTGAAGGATGTCTTATTATTTATATATCATTTTTTATTATTTTCTATGATGACATTATTATTATTTATGTGAATTAATTAAATTTTTCCATGAGCAGTAAATATCAAATTTTAGAAATCTGTTCGACTATTAGAAGAATTCGTTTTGATGAACTGCAAAAATTTTTTTGTTTTTCAGTTCACGAAATATTGTATCTTCTTCCTTACTAGAAACATCAACTACAAAGAATTACAAAAAACATAATTTCTAAAAATAAGTTTATTTTCTCATTCAAGAAATTGTAATTTATAAAATGAAATGTATAATGTGTGTCTCCAATTCCTTAGTTAAATTCACAGAAAAAAATATGAATTTTTATTGATAAAGTAATATCATGACTATTTATTATTAAAAAATTTTTTCAACTGATGGATTTAATATCATTCATATACGACAAATAGTTTGAAATTTTGAAGTTTGAAGATAGTTTGAAATCTAAGGTTTTAAAATTTTGAAGGGTCATCACTTTATAATGGGACTATATAAGAACTTCAAAAGTACTTTTCTTAATAAAAAAACGAGTACCTAAAATTTGATTATTACGTTTCGTTCTTGAAATATTTTACAGACTGACAAGTATCAATCAAAAAATGTTATAAGTATCATTTTTATAAAATATGACTAAATTTTTTCAAACGAGCATATCGTTCGTGTACGAGAAATAATTTCGAAGATTTTATTTTTTTCTTTTAAAATATCAAACAGTCTTTTTATCTTACATCGTTATCACCTACGTACTTCGAAGTTCATACATGTATAGCTTTGAATATTCTATGATACTGCGGATGGAAGATTGAAAAAATGAATACGTAAAATTATTTTTTTTGTAAAAAATATGACTAAAAGCCATTTGTATTTGAAATGTAAAACCTTCTCGACATATCACACACACATTATCTTTTATTATTTTCATACTGCATTCCAATTGACTTTTCGAATATGTTATTTTATCTTCTTGTTATGATCGACGACTTCTGGAACTTTTTATATTCTGTGAAAATTTCTTTGCGTATAGTTTGTATTATACGCAATACAAAATTTTATATAATAGTGAATTTCCAAATGTGTCCACTAATATAATTAAATTCCAAAAATTTTTATGTGTATGCATCAACAATTTCTTTAGTCTAATTTAATTTAATTTTTAATTATTTAGCTATTAAACACATATTATTTAATTTTCATTATTTTGAGATAATATTCCAGTACATTTTCAGATCTATTTCTTTAAATATATTAATTATCTTCTTTTCCGAAGCTAAATTAGTGTTTGTTGTTTGTTTCCCATTAATAACTTTTAAACTAACTAGTAGATTTCATGAAATTCAATAATGTAATTTACAAATAATCTCCCTGGTCATTATTTAACTCTTCAATTTCATCATTAGAATTTTTCATTTCTTAGCATTTTTTAAAAATTTCGAATATTTAAACTTCTGAGATATATTATCTTAATAGATATTTATTGAAGTAATTATTGTATTTTAATGATATTTAAGTCTAGTCACCGAAGATGATTTGAACAACGCATCAATTTACTCTTTTTATCATCAATCATTTAAAAATGATGGACATCAAACTTTTGATCAAAGTTATTAGAAGAAATCCTAATAACTTTTGATCCAAATGATTTATTTTATACTGAATTCAACAGAATGATCAGGTTATTAAGATCGAATTTGAAATAACTAACCTTGTAACTTTATCCGTTTAAAAATAGTTGATGTTCAATATCTGAGATTTTTTTGTAATAACTAAAATTATTTAGTAGATTTTTATGACATTAACATAAATATTATGACATTAAAGATTTTTTTGATGACATATATTTTAACACCGTACCTTTAACCATCCAGAAATAAAAGACATGTTTTGAAAGTAGGTAATTAATTCTTTCCAGAACTACTTGCTGTCATTAAGGTTGACTGACATCTCGATTTACTTTCAGTTAACTTTCTCTTTACAACACGGACAATTTTTCTTTCTGTCAATCAATCTTATCTATTAAATTTGCAATAGGCTAAATTAAACAATCTTTTTAAATAAAAAGTTTTTAATGATTTGTAAAAATCAGAATGTGTCTTTTCAGAACATTGTTTTTGGGATATTATAAAATCTATCGATTAAAAATAATCTTAATGATACTTGGATTAATCTAATTGGAAATGTATACAATGTAGAATAACTGAATATCAGATAATTATTTTAAGTAAAATGAATGTTATTTTAACTTTGTTGATATTTATACGCCTTTAAAATTTTCATTTAGTAGTTTTATACGTACTTACAAAAATGTTTTTCAATGAATAATCGCTTAAAGTGGATATATTATTAATAAAATCCGAATTTAGTTAATTTAATATTCAATTCAATGCAGGACTATCGCTATCTATAATTAATCTCCTATCATTCATATGAAAGCATATTACGAACGTAAGTTATCATTTTATTCTATTAACGAACGTAAAATAATTCCTGTTCTTCGTGAAATTACACGTGTAGAGGTAATTTTCATCGATTATTACGTTTATTTGTTCAAAGAGACAAAAGGGTGCAACTGATAAAAGCGCTTCTCTCTTCCTCACGCAAATTATGCTACCCAATACTTTTATATATTCTTTCGATTTTTTCATTCATTATATACATAATTAATAAACTGTTATCGTCATGGAGACGTTGTCATGTGAACCTTATTCTATATAAAATGAAGTTATTTGTCCTTCTACTATAAGACTGCCATGTATAGAAATGGTAAGTGAATCCAAACGCAATTCTAGGCTTTTTCTTATTGTAAATTAAACTTCCTGTTTCAATTTAATTATGTAAATTTCATTAAATACTTACAAAATTAAATTATTAATCTCTATCATTATGTGAGAGGCTAGTAATAAGAAACTCTACTCTAATGCGTTTTAAACATCTTAATTTTATTTAATTATTAAAATTAATAGATTGAAAAACTATTCAAATTTTAATAACACGTAATCACGAGATTAACTAGAATTTTTCTCGCGTGACTTGACCGTAATAGAAAGTTTTTAATTCCCAAACGTAAGTAGAGATGCTGAGTACGTGACTGATGCCATATGTCGTTTTCTTTTGTATCCTGAACTTCCAAAAGATTGCGTGATATTTATTATGTTTTCGAGTAGTGATGGTGATTTCAGCATTTCGCGAAGGGCACTTGTTGAATTGCTATTAATTTACCCATTTGAATTGGTATTTTAACATTTGTTATACGAAATTTCGTAAAATAATTACACATTAGTCAAAATAAAGAGATGAATAAATAATATTTTTAGACAATTTTACATTTACAAATTTACATGTCTTGTTGTATGTACAGTTGGTTTCAAAAAGTTGTTTACCTGCTTCGCAGAGGATGAGCTAACAGAAAATTGATCGATTATAAAGCCTGTCAATTCGAGCCTGCATCGTGGAAGCTAAAAGTGAACACATCCGTTCTGACCATGATTCTGACTGAGAACAGAGGTGAAGCATATGACTGGAATGGGTTGATTATAGCGTTTTCAACTGAAAAGACTAATCGCTGCTCACTATTTCAATTAAGATAGACTTACTAGTTATGAATCGAATAAATAGATAACACGTTCTAATATCATTTTTTAAATTTGAACATTGATAATTATGAGTATGAGATTTGTTTTTAAGTCTTTAATATGCTAATATAACTATACCATATTTGTTTTGCGCCATATATTATATAAGTTATATATATATATTCCCGTCGAGGATAAGAATGAAATGTATTTGTCTAAACGTGAGTTTTTTGAAGATTAAACTCAGGAAAGATTTCATATCGAAAGATTGGCAGCGATGTTTTATAAAATATAATTCACAATGTGTAACAATTACAATATCGAAAGACACAAATTCTTCTGATATCATAATTGTTACAGATTATAACAGAATCGGAAAGACAAATCCGATTACAGATTATTACATATTAATTAATTATACTGCTTTAAAAATAATATATTTTAAAATATACTTTTACAGTAGATCCCGTACAAAACGGACTTCTAAACCGCGGATTCGTATAACCCAACAAAAAAGTTGTTAAAATTGTCATAGAAACGAAATAAACATCGTTTGGTTTTTTATTACAATCAACTGATATTAAACACTCTCAATGAGAATCGTTTGGAACAGTTTTTAATTTTATTACAATCTTGGAAAGAGGTATGCATTTTCAAATAAAACATCTATACATACAGAATCCATGTGTCATATCTCAAGTATTATACGGGGCTAACTGAGTAGTATTTAATGTAGAAATAATATGCAAATTTTGATGTCATTTTCTCTCTTTCTACTTTTATTGGAGAATTAATATCTATCTGTATAAAAGGATTCTAAATTACCTATAAATATTAAATTTATAAAATATTAATATAAATATTACATTATTATGAATTGAAAACAATAAAATAAAATACTTCGCGTAGTCGTTATGCAACTGCGAGTGCTTTGACAACTTATCTCTTAATTATTCATGTAATTATGACCATATAATGCTGTATTTTACCTAAATTAATAATAACACAGATTAATTTGTATATAATAAATTAAAACTTTCTTAATAAATGCTCAAAATCAATTTTCAGACAACATGATTGAACAGCTGTCATTAAGCCCAACTAACCTTGTTGTTTAGATAAAATAAATGGAATCGTCCAAAGCTCTGCAAACTCGAATTCGCGCCTGAGCCGATTAATTTCGTTAGTTTGTAAGTATGGTAAGGAAATAGAATATCTTCCATCTGGATAAACACATTTTTGGAACCAACTGTACATATTCATAACAAAATTATTCCTTAAGTGAAATTTATGGATACTTGATAGCAAGAAGTTCGGAAGAAACTAGTCGCTTCTTTTTAAAATGGATTATTTATTTTGAAATGATTATAAAGGATTAAAATAAATCATCAAAACCATATTCAATGGCTAACCTATATGTTGAATATCAAATCAATTAAACAGACTCATAGTTATCACAAAGAAACTGTTTGTGCTATGTGTAGTCAGGTGGTGCATTTTTATTTTATATTTCTTTTAATGTTAACTCGATTCGTTTCATTTATTATTATACAGTGAGTGTAGAAAGTATTCATACAACACTGATTTTCACACACAAACTGGCGTTTGAATATGTTAATGGCAA
>WUQG02327257.1:0-18874 GCA_011317285.2 Androctonus mauritanicus | reverse complement strand
ACTAGAGTATTTGGTCTGCTCATGAGTGCTTACAGAATATAGACTCTTGAAATCGTTATCCCGCCTAGAGCAGTGTCACTTGAGTAAAGTTCAATAAACATTTATTTATTTAGTACTGTAACTATTTTTCAAGATATAAAATTTTTAATCACAAAAATATGACAACTATCACTATAAAAGGTTCTGTGAATTTGGATTTTTTTTAACTTCAGATAATGGGACCAGCTGCTTAATGGGTCCAAACTTCATCTGTTTTGATGTGATCTGATTAAGCAGAATGCACTGTATATATATAGTAATTCAAAGAAAACTTAATCAACACTCTGATACTAGTGAAAGTTGAAAAGAATTGATCAAGAGGCACAGCAGTGACTAACCAAGTTACAGTTGACCTGACTATTATTACAATAATCATTTTGGTCAAATTCAATTTGCTATAACTTTCATTCAATTTTATTATTATTTTGATATTTATATTTGAAAGAGTATTCAATGGACAGAAAATATAAAATTTGATGATTGAAATTCAAATAAAAGAATTACAAAAAAATAGAACAGCTGAAAATAACAAAAACATGGATCATTTTCTTCAGAGTCTTAAATAAAATTTTATTATTATTTCCATTTAAGACTTTCTCCTTAAATTTTTTTTCCAGCCATTGCTGAAAAAGTGTAGTACAAAATATTTATCAATAATAATGTCTTATATCATAAATATAATTTTGTGTTTTACCAAAATTTTACAAATACAGTACAATAAAATTTTGATTTAATTCATAAAATATTTGAATTAAATTTTTTTTGTTTTCAACAAAAATTTTGAAATTTCCACCAATAATTTAAGTAAATATCAAGCACTAGACATCAGATAATAACTTAAAGTTTAATAAAACACTTTCTAGTGCTTAAAGTTGTTAATATCAATATTTCTTTTACTAAGAATATGTCCTTCTGTTTTAGATCTTTAAGTTATCATCATCAATACAACTTTAACAACCTTACAAATAGGAAAAAATTTAATTATCCTTGATTATTTACAAAAACCTTTTTAGCTTATTCAATCTCTTCAGTTATCTATTTTACATTTAAAATATATAAAATACACAATTTTCTAATGGCATGCAAGAAATTAATTTTATAATTTGAAAGAATGTTGTTAACTTCCTATAGCATTAATGACTCTTTCAATACTATACTCTTCTATTGTATCTTCACTAAATTAACAATTATATCTATATATTGTATGCATATAACCAAATATATATTTACCATACTGTATTTTTAAAACTCTTTTAGTTTATTGTATTTTTGTTACTAACAGACATCATCTACAAATTCATTAAACTATAGTTCTACTGCAATGTATTTATCACATAATTACTTAATGTGATAAATATATTTAAATTATTTTATATTTATAAAATTAAAAAACATGTTTTTATTTTTTCACTATTTCCAGACAGTATTTGTTTTAAAAAAATCTGATTAAAATTTCTTGCAATAACATCTGTCCTGTAGGCCATATTTTGGGTATGCCTGGTATTAAAGTTACACTTGATAACAAGAAACAGGTTAATGACAAAAAATATTTTACTCCTAGCTAATTATCTTACTGCTTTTTCCAACCTAAATACAGACTAAATAGAATATACCTACAAGTCTTCTTTGAATGGACAGACTACATGTGAAGTAGTGTCAAACATTGATAGAAAACATTGATAAAACCACCTAAAAGTAACACTGATGTTAGAAAACATCATCTTTTATGTGCATTGTTAGTAAAAATTACATTAAGATATTAATTTATTTCCCAGTATCTTTTCCTCATCTATAAAGTGGACCGTCAAGTTAATGTAACTCCCATTCTGGATATCTTTCCATTTATCAGTTTTCAATGGGCAAAATTTCTGAGCTGTTGTTTGACTATGGATATCATATTACTATATTTGTCAGAAATTAATCCTTTAATCTTTGGTTGAAAAGGAATTTTGTATAAAGATTTTGTATAAAATCTTCACAAAATATTGAAAATCTTCACGATCCACAATTTTCTATGACTTATTGTCTTTACATACCATAAATATAAGAGCTTGATTTACCTTATTTTCTGCTAATCCACCTGATTTGAACTCCTAAACACCACAGAAATTTTTATTTGTTTTGCTGGGAGAGATTATGATGACAATGCTTCATCAATATCTTGATAATATTTTTCTTCTATCTGCACTTTTTTCTAAATTCCAAAAAATTGTGAATGTTTCCTTTCAAAACAACACTTTAAATTTGTGATGTTATCCCTAGTTTTCAGTTCTTTTGAATAATATATGCAAGATGCAGAATTATTTTATTTTTAGCAAAATGTTGCAACAAAGCTTTTTGGAGGCATATTTACTGAAGCTACAAAGCTATATAAATAGGATTTCAGCACTCACTCCAGTTAAAGTGATAATTTATTCACAAACAGTATAAACAAACAAATATTTTCGATGCTTACAGCATCTTCTTCAGATATATAACATTTAAAACAACAATCGAATAAGATTTAAACATCAATATAAACATCACTTGTTATTGCTCACCTTAATCATTTTATCTTATTAGATTATTTAAATTTTAAATTATATATCTATATTTCAATTATTATGTAAATTAATTTTTCTGCTTTATGTTTACATTTGTTCGATTATATTGATGTTTAAATCTTATTCGATTGTTCTTTTAAATGTTATGAACCTGAAGAGGATGCCATAAGCATCGAAAATATTTGTTCGTTTTTACTGTTTGTGAATAAATTATCACTTTAACTGCAGTGAGTGCTGAAATCCTATTTATATAACTGTATTCTCTGACTGCAGTTACTTAGTGTTAGAAGAAGCTACAAAGTATAAATACTTTGAAATAAAAGAAAGAAACTGAAAGCATTCCAAATATTAATTAAATGACAATAATAAAGTGTCTCACACGACAAACTTAGGTATTAAATATTGCCAGATGGATTGTTCAATTTTCCTAATGCAAAACTAAAAATTTAAGTTAAAATCATTACCAATTATAAAAAATTCAGTTTATAAAAATATTACTTAACAAACATCAATTCTACTATATGAATAGAAAAACATTGAATATTGATATTAAAACATCAAACATCAATGTTTTTAAAATTTCAATGTTCAACACTAGTGTGGAGTATGAATTTTATTAAGAAAATAGTGTTTTTTTTTTAAGGTTTATACTAGACAGATTTTAACATGCAGTAATCAAAAGCCAGTAGTGTGTCTTTCATAATACACAAACTGTTATTAACCATAAATGTATTTGTTTGTTTTCTCTGGGTTATGATTTGCAGTATCACTAATGTTTTGTCTTCTTGAAATTTATTACATTTGAAATCACAAAATAAATTAGCATACTATTTCTTAATTTTCTTGATCTAAGAAAAAATTCATGCTCAATTCCTGGTTTTTTCAGGAATTTTATGGACAAATTTCATGCATAATCTTAACTTTTTCCAGAATTCCCAGTCACTGACCACTCTGATTTATGCAAGAATGAAAATTTAAAATATAAACAATACATATAAGTACTGATTAAATTTATAAATTATTATAAATTTAATGAAATTTATATTTATAATAATTTATAAATTTCATTAAAAAAATTTCATTTTTTTTGGTCATGAAAATTTTGAATTTTCATGACAAAAAAATTCATAACAAGTGTGAAATGTGATAATTAGTTTTAAACTTAATTTTCTATTAGCCAATATTTATCTCAATTCAAACGTATGCTAAATAGAAATCATTGAATAATAAATTGTTGTTAATATTAAAAATATTTCAGATTGTAAATCACTATGGAAAATATATAAAAAATCATTTATTTTTAAACAAAATATTCCTTAATGATAAAAATTCAAACTGCAAAACAATATTTAAACTATGGAAATAATTTAAATATATTTACCTGGGAGAGAGCCACAACTGAATTATCATCATTCAGTGCATCTTCAACTATTAGACGATTTGGTTTTTCTTTTGTTTTTAAAATTGCAGTTGCCAAATCTTCAGAACTGTAAACAAACATTTTTAATTATTTTGTCAATTTGATTAATTTATAATGTTGATTTTTTTTATGAAATATTTCATTTGTACAAAAAATATTAATAAAATTATACAATTAATAATTTAGAAAATATATAAATTGAATAAATATCTGTATTAAATTATAAATAAAGTTGATTATGATCTCAAATGGAACTTAAAAGTTACAATATATTAAAAATATCAGATAATGCAGAAATTAGCAAAAAAACAATAGCAGCTAAACATGAAAGTTTATTTGCTACAAAATATACATTATAGATATACAGTAGTAGTTCAGTATAATACAGGTTCATATAACAAAAATTTGTAGCAGTGCTCCTATAATGCAGTAAAACAGTCCCATATAACATTGTAAATTTAACATTTTCAAATACTAACTGAAACCCAAAAAATATTTCATATAATAAATATTTATGCTAATTTATTTTGTGATTACATGAAATATTTTTTCAGAATTCATTTTATTTGTAAATAGTATTTTAATTAAAAAATTAAATATAAAAAATCTAATAAAAATAGCAAATATTAAAAAAAGTTATTAACATAATTATCTGATGAAACTATAGCAGCCAAAGATCATACTGCATATTTACTTTCTGTAGTTCACCATTTAATTTTTTAATTAATATCAGATGATGAGATTGTTACTAATCCTATAGTACTGCATTATATAACTAAGTATATACTTGAAATAGAATATTTATCAATATTTAGCATTTATTTATTGCAATTAATATTTATATTTTTTGATACTTGATTCATGTATAATTTATGTGATTCACATAATATAGAACGTATCTCCTACATTATATAGGGAGAGTAATTATATTTCATTTTATCAAAGACATAGCTTTACATTAAAAATAGTAAATAAGTACATTAAAAAAAACTGATTTTATTTTTTAAAATAATACATATTATAATTTGTTTGCCTTTATTTTTCCATTTTAACACTCAAAGTTTTTGTTTAATTGACAATCACATTTTTTTGTTCTTTTCAATCATCATGTTATTCAAAACAATGATAAATAGTAGTACATAACATATAACCAATAATGTTGAAAAAGCTGATCATATGCATGACATCAAAAAAAGAAATGCTATAACCAGTAGCAGACTTATTATAAACACAAGCAATTTCTTATATATGCAAAAAAAATGGAGTGTCAGTATTGCAACCTATTTTTCTTTTTCTTCAATAATAAAGATCACTTTAATACAATTACTAGATATATATATCTTTTGTTTATAATTTTGCAAGATTTTTTTTTTGCTTTTGGAAAGAGGAATGCAAAAATATATATTATGTAAAGATACCAATAACTTAAATACCACATGCAACAGTTTTTTCATGCAGACAAATAATACTAGTGCTTGCTATAAAGTCAAATATTGTCTACCATCTAAGTCAGTATTCCCATGAAACCTGGCCAGTAAAAATAGGCATTAAGTATTTCAATGAAAATCAATGCTATATAAGGATAAAGCAATCAGTTAACCAAAAATTGGATAATCAAGACTACTGAATATCATTTAATTAAAATATTTCATGTCATATAAATATCAAATGTAATTTTTTAAATTGAGACTTTCATGAAAGTCAATTTCAAAAAAAACCTATCATCATCATACAAATTAATAGTTATAATTTTATTAAAAATTTAAGTAAATCATAATATTTTCATTATTTCTTAAGATGTTTATTTGAAATTTTCAGGATATCTTCCTTTTGAAATGCTTTTTCCAGCTAAATAAATATATTTTAATTTTTACAAATTTGATCCAGAAAAAAAATTTAATTCTGTATATTTTGTTTTCAATTTACAGAGACATTTTTTTTAATCCTTTATTTTTTTTATCTGAGACTCATTTGTTTTGTATTCTTCACTAATATTTCACAAATGTAAGAAGGAATTCTTAACATAAATTCACTTAGCTGGAATCAAATTGTTATTGAGGGTAAATATCTTGCTCACCTTTGTTTTTAAAATTTTTAATCTATTTTTATATCAAGTATTTGCTTTAATTCAAACAATAAGTATATAAAAACATTTAAATATATAAATAATAAATGTTGATTTTATTTTTATATTATTTTAACCAGCAAACCATTTACTGCCTGTCTTCATCTCCCATTATCAGTGCATTGAATATTTGGCATCAAAATAACAGAACTGAAGAATCAGCAAAGCATACTATAATGGTATCAACAATAGATCAGATATTTTTAGAATTTTATATTTTTCTTATAATGCTGCAAAAAGTATAAAAATAAAGAATTTAATTTGATAAAATAATTTACAAAATATTTTATATCAAAGAAGAAATATAATTCTGATCAAAAATTTTGTAAAACAAATTTTTGAAGATATCATTAAACAAAAAATATTAAAATTACAAAAATATAGGATAAAATTTTGTCTTAATAAGAGCAGATTGTATCACTATACAGCTAGACTTCACTTTGTGTCAGAGATGTGTTCTTCAAAAAACAATGCTGACTGAAACAATACAAATCAAAACAATAATTTACATAAGAAACCATTGAAATATACAAGATAGGAACAAACATTACTATTTTCAACAAACAGAAAATTCCAAAAACTAAATTTGGAGGAGATGCACCTTAATTCTTGAAGCAATCATTCATGCTGCTATTAAAACAAGAGTTTTCATCGTGATATAAAGAATAAAAGGTATAATGATGCACATATCTCTTCTATAAGTCACATATTGATGATGTAAAACAAAGTGAAATAACTTAGCACTGTAGATTCAATAAATTAAGCAAAAACAATGTGTTTAGATAAAAATATTTTAATTTTAATATAACACTTTATTTGTAAAATTTATTGTGTTCTATTCTTATTGCTGTCAGGGTAACCAAAAATGTCAGGAATATGACTATCAGTTTTCTAAAGATAGTAAATATCAAGATAAATGGATTTCACTTGTATTTATATATTGCAGTAGTTTTGTTGTGTATGCAAATCCTTGATTTTTATAAAAAAAAACATCATCATCAGTCACATAGTAGTCAGACTGGCTTATGTAAAATGACAAAGATATTAAAAATCACCAAAATATAGTTTACGGCAATGATCTAAATCTGCATTTCATTTATGTATTAAAATAGTGTTTCTTAAACTTTTTGGCACTACGAAACCCTATCAACTTATTTTCTTTTTGCACAACCCTTTTAAAATATGAGTTGTATAGATATGGTCATATTATTATCCTCCTCTTTTTTTGCATATTCTGTGATTAAAAACGAGGTGAGATTATTTTAGCCAAATTAAAAAAAGAAAACTTTCACATTCATGAACTTTCAAGGTTTTCCAGATATTTTATGTAAAAAAACTGCAACAAAGAAAAATAAATTTTTGCTTTGAACTGTTTTTATAAGAAAAAATAACAAAAGAAAAATTATTTTTAAATTAAATATATATATGCAAAAATTTTTTTCTTTGTTGCAGTTTTATATATATATATACACACTAATCCATATTTAATGAAAAACAAAATGTGAAAATAATTACAAAATAAAAACAGAATTATTAACAAATTCAATAACAAAAACATAACTATTAATTCATGAATTTAAGAATTTAATGGGAAGGGTGAGATTGCATTGACTTGTATAAATTTTTGATATTTGGTTCAATGTTGGTTAAAGATAATCTTAAAGTTGATGTCAAAATAAAAAAATATTTTATATATTTTTCCTACATCAAAATTCAGACTAAAACTTTTAGAGGAGATCGTTTTCTTCGTGGAACCCAGAAAATTTGTTCATGGAACCCCAGTGTTCTGCAGAACACAGTTTGAGAAACATGATGCTAAAGTATCCCTTTCAAAAAAATTTGGCATGTGCTCAATTTTCTGATATTTTTGAATATGTAACCTATTGGAGGACAATGGATTTTGAGGCAGTAACAGTGGTAGAGAGTGGCCATGAAAATTCGTTGAAAAAAAAGGCTGGTTTCTGGCATGATTGCAATATTTTCTTCTACTATGAATACCTCATGTATCAGAAAGTAAAATATTTTTTACATGTGGCCCACTAGAGATCTTGGAGAAAGTCCGTGTGGCCTGTATTCAGAAAAGTTTTCCCACCCCTGATTTAGTAGAACCAAAAGCACAACACAATTCATTATTGAAAAGGCTGCATTAAAGGACAAAGAAGTGTTGAGATGGCCACGTTTTAAACATTCTAATCAGTTGCATTTTGAATTGTTCACACTATAACAACAGCTGTATTTTATAAAAGGAAAAATTTGAAAAAATGTATAAGTAAAGAAAATAAATAAAATTTTGTTTAATTTATTATTTGAATTCATGATGTTTTCCTGTATTATCCTATGCTATGAATTATGACAGTAATTAAATTATGTAAGAATACATGATTGTTAAAAAATGTTTATGCCAATGAGAGGTTGCATGTTTGATATGCCTGACTTAGACTAATGAACAGTAATAAAATTCAAAAATGAGTAAGACATGAAAAATTCAGAAATAATGCAAGATTTCCAATGAAGAGAGATTATACTTTATTGGTAAATATTCTTGCAAAAGCCTTGTTATTATTTTTCCATACTTAATATTGCTTATGTACTTATACTTATTATGATATTTATATTTTTATGTAAAATATATTACCAGAAATTGCTAATTTATAGCTCTGAATTAATAATTGAGAAAAATAATTGGCATAAAACTAATGTATGTATGTCAAACTGGTGAATATGCTTTAATTCACAGAATAACTCTTAAGCGAAGGGATCATGATTTTTCATTTGAATAGCAAAGAAGACAGTTCCAGTGAAATCAGCATTTGAAATAACAGTAAGATTCAAGGCAAATTTTTGGATTCGATTGAAGTTTATTTTAAGAGAAAATGTTGCAGCATTGCATGCAATTAGCTTCAGATAATTTGAAATTTGCTCATTCCAGTTATCCTGGAAATTTCACAATATTATTTCCTAAAAAAGTATTGTACTTAATCTTCTTTGTCTTGTTAAGTAAGAGAGAGAAATTTTACTTAATAATTCAGTTAACTTTTGAATTGTTAAATTATTATACTAGTCATTCACTGACTATAAACATATTCTTTTATTGCTGGCATAAGTGCAAGAAGTTTAATAGTATTAAAATAATGTATTTAGTAAATAAATTAAACAGTACACAATATAAGAAACGTACAGTATATCATTTTTACACTTTATAATTTTTATTTGATTTTAAATAAAAATTTCCATATTGATAGCAAGATGCATTTGTTTTAATTATATGAGAATGTTATTTTTTGGCCTGCACATTTTCATTTTTCTATAAAATTTCTGTTAAATTTAGATTTGTCTTTGTGACTGATCTTGGCTGCATTTCAGTTTATTTTTGTTTTACTGTCATATGTCATTTCATTTAGTACTGTCATAAGGATGAATCAGATACAAAATTATGTTTTCTAACTCTATTGTATTATTTTTTCTAATCTCTTTTACATTAAATGATTCCTTTACGTATCTCTTATACATGTATTTAATATCCATTACATCATTACTTCCTTTCCTTTTTTCTTTATTGTGTTTAATAAATTGAAAAATATTAGATTTCTCAGTTTGTTATATTTAGATTAAAAGCATACAATAGATACAAAGTTTTCTATTCTAAAATCCTATCATATAAATACTCAAACTCAAAAATTACATTTTTTTTTTTTTTTGTAATATCACATTCTGTCTGGAGAAATGTGAATTCCTAAAATATCTATAAATATGTTTAATTTAACTAAAAATTAGATTAAATCTTCTTTGCTTAATGCTTAGATAAGCTTGATTTTATAATGAATATAGAGGTACTTCTCGATTTATGACAGAATTCTTACCAAGAATCCTTTGAATCCCAAGGTTATAAGTTGGAGCTGTTGAAAGTCAAAAATACCCTAAATTTATGGATTTCCAATTTACAATCTTTATTATGACACTATACATTTTCACAAATGTAACAAACACAAAACTATAAGAACCAAACATAAAATTTCGGTACATTGCACATAAATTGACATCCATATGAATTGCATTGTCCAATTTGCAGAATTTATCGGTTAAGTACTGTCATGAGTATGAGTGGTTGTAAGTTAATGGCATATTAAGTTGGAGACTCTTTGTATTGATATTCCTCAATGCTGAAGTACTTGACTTATATCATAATTTATATAAGGGTAATATTCTTGAAATGTGCACACAATTTGAGATTTATGTAAATTTAGATCATTTTCTCCTTAGAAATTCAGCATATTTCAATTTTTATTTAATGCTTCTGCAATTAGATTAAAATAAAAAAATTAATAAAAGTTTTCATAAAAAGCATAAGAGAATAAATATAAAACATTGAAGTAATTAATTTTTTTCCCTGACACTATGTATTACTCTGGCTTTAGTGTCTGATTCCTAACTCCCTTCATATCTTAACTGGACATTTGCATACGAATATTTATATTAGCAAAGCTCATATGAAATGCACACCTTGTGTCAACATCAATGCATCACATTTAAAAATTTATAAAAGTTACTTTATTACAATTAGTGTATATATACTCTTCACATGCAGTATGGAGGCCGCAATAAAATGGTAACTGAGGAAACTGGGATTGTCAATAATAATATATGTGTCATCTCTCATAGATGATTCAATGATTAAATCATCCATGAGAGTTATCACACTAGTAGTGATCTTTTTCATAATGTATCATAGTTTGCATTATTCCTAATTTCGTATAAATTAGATTGCATAAATAGCATATATACTGTATTATATATGTTAATATATTAGTATAATAAGCATAAAGCATAATAAATTATATATATATAAGGATTTCCAGTTAATGCTTGTTCTGTGTCTCCTTTCATAATTGATGTACAGTCGTTCCCCAACTTACATAAGAGTTATGTTTTTGTGTAATTTTATTCAAATCGGATTTTATGTAAAGTCAGAAAAATAATTTTTTAACAAAAATTCTAGATTAAAAACTTCTGGAGCTAAGTG
Organism: Androctonus mauritanicus; assembly: GCA_011317285.2. NCBI lineage: Eukaryota > Metazoa > Arthropoda > Arachnida > Scorpiones > Buthidae > Androctonus > Androctonus mauritanicus. The sequence continues at coordinate 7,727 of WUQG02327257.1, read as the reverse complement.
ACTACAATGATTGTACCTATACAACATTATGGTGCCAAATTGTTCCCTGACTGAAAATGTACATAGAATGCTATCATAACAGTGATAATATACAGTACTTAAAATCAACAAGAAAAATACAAAACATAAATAAATCAAGTAACATGAGTTTAAATGTTATAAATCAACATGTTTGGATTTTTAACTTGCAAATACAGTAGCTATTTATGCTAGATATCTTAAAAAAATTTTTAAAAATTCTGGAAAATATTTTACATAGTCAAATTTACACAAGTTGCATATTATATAAGTTGGGAAACTGCCATATTCATAAATAGGAATATGTAACTATTGCACATCTTAATGTTAATCCATAATAAGCGTTAACAGAAAATTCATCGATTTTACTATTAATGCTTATTGCGGATTATCGTCACTAATCATAATTAGTGAAATCGATAGATTTCCCTAACTATGATGATAGCAACTTTTTTTATTTGGACAGTTCTAAACAGAATATCTATATATATAATATTTTCAATAAAATATCAATCATGATATTTCTTATATTAGTATTAATTCAACATTTTATATTAGATAGCAGTTTTAATATTTCTGCAATAAGAAATTTTTTTAACTTTCCTCTCGTTTCTGTAAAACATTACAGGAAAATTGGTATAACTAATATGGAAAGTCCAATAATAATGTGAAAGAGAATATTTTTATTGATTCTTATATTTTTTCTTTCAGTTTATTTGAAGATACTTGTTTAATGTGTGTGAATAACAGTATAGCAAAGTTTATAATAAAGTGCATAATTTTTGGAATAGAGGAATCGCAAAACAATTGTTGCACTAGTAACTGGTTTTTTCTTTTTTTGCAAATGAATCTATTTAATAACTTTTTAATTATTATAAATGGAATAACATTTGAGAAATTTTTCATATATAGTATAGTTGAAAAATTCTTATGAAATGATGATTGTAATTTGCGATATATGAATACAAAAAAATTTCCATCTTATAATGCAATATCATTTCCAATATTAATCAATGTCCATGAAAAACAAAGATAATATATAATTTCAATTGCTAAAATAAAAGTTTTTTTTATACTAATATTTTTCGTTTTTGTATTTTGAAATGATCAAACTTTTATAAATAATAATATGTATTACTTAATGAAGTGCCGAATCTTTTGAATTCCAGAATAGCTTTCTTTATGATACATAGCTTTTGTTAATGAGTATGTTATTTTGCTCTTTTTCTTCAAAAAATAAATAATATAAAATTTTTAAAAGGTAATTCATTCCTAAATGAAAATAATACTGTTTAAAATATTTTAAAAATATTATTGGCATACACTAGTTGTTTTAGAAGAGATTATTAATTTTATTATGATCTTAAAAGTGCATTAAAGAATATCTACAAACTTTTAAAAAAATTTTATTTTTAAGAACGTCATTTATGTCATTTTTAGGAGAGAGATAAAAAGAATGCTAAATATAACTGAAATCTAAAAAAAGGAGTTCAAAGCGATGCTTTTTTTATTTTATTACTGAATTAATTTGAGTTAAATTATTATATAATTAATATAAACTTAAGCAATAGATCTTCTTTGTTGATTATTTTAAATTTTGTTTTTATAATTTATGAAATATGAGAATTTTTTTATAATAAAAAAATATATAATAATTTATATAATTATTAATTTTAAATTAAATTTTTGCATAATGCTGATAGATGTTTTAATTATTTAAATAAAACATATTTTAGGAATTTTTAAAATATTTTTTGTCATAATACAAAAATACTTTTCACTTTATTAACTATTTTCAATAGTATTCTTCTGAAGAATGTAATTTATTTATAATTTTTTATAAAAACATTTTTTAAATATTTTCTATAGAAATCAGTGATGCTTTATAGATGATTTTAGAACGTACCTAAATATATTTGATTATAATAATGATAGTTTTTGTAGATTTTATATGTAATTTTATATATAATATAATAATCATATATGTACAATAATCATCAAATTATAATAATTGTTAACTATTGTATAAATTTCTATAAGTTGTTTAGATAAATTATATTTATTATTATTATTATTTGATAATTATAATATTAAAATAAAGAAAAAACTCTGTGTGTGTGTTTATTTGGTTATAAAGGAAATAATGATTCATTATTCATCATATAAAATATTTATCGTATTTGTCGAATACACAAACATTTTTATTTCTTTACTATTAAATTATTCATAAATACAAATAAGAAAACATCAGTTTTATTGATTTTATGATAATATTGGTACAGTTGATAAAAAATCTACATATTCAGTAGTATTTTCTGAAATTATATGCAATAAAAACTAGTTTTTGAATTTTGATTCTGAAAGATTGTTTTTTCAAAATATATTTATCTGAATTAAAAAAAATAAATTTTCTACACCAATAACATATAAAAATAAGCTAAAACATCAAATGCTAAAATACAAGACTTCAACAGCTAAAGTAAATCACTTCTCTTTCTGCAAATTGTTCTTTCTTGAAGATTTTAACAGAATAAAAATTTCTGAAATGAAATTTAACTTTTTTATTTAGCTTCCTTAGGATCAGAAATGCTTGTATTTGTGTGTTTAAATAAATAAATAAATGTGCAGATTTTATAAATAATTTATTAACTGTTGGTGGTGTTATTTATAGAGATTTATACAATAATTGATGATGATAATAATAATAATAAATTTCTTAAAACTTTTTAGGCAAGATATCAAATGGGATGAAATGAACATCTTGCAAACACTTCATCCTGCAGATAAAGATTATGGTCACATGAAAATTGATGAGCCAAAAACTCCTTATAATTACTATAAAGATGAAGAAGTTCCTGGTAATGAAAAATTAGCTATCAATCCAGCTCTTCTAGCTGAGAAGTAAGTTGAAATTTAGCAAAATTTTATATCAACAATCATTTGATTACATTCAGTTAAATTTAATTTATAAAGCTCAATATCACATAAACATAACTGAAAATGTAACTCTTGATTTTAACTTTGTCAATGGGAAATTGATTCTTGATTTATGAATTCTTGCTTAACAAGATCTCTCTAGAGTTAGCTTATAAAGATGGGAACTATCTAATGCAAAAAAATTTTTAAATACTTTTATATATAAAATCTGATTTGTATTGAAATTTATATTATTTAAATTTCTCAAACATTTCTATATTCCAAATTAGAAAAATAAAGATATTTATTTTTCATTTTTTCCTCTTAAATTTGGGAATTCATATATATATATATAATTTCCAAATTTAGGGGGTAATTATAATATATATAATTCCCTAAATTTCAATATATAAGTTGAAGATGAAATTCCTATAAAATCTTGGTAATCCACTATATATGATAAGAAATTATTCTAAAGGTCCCAGTTTGATTTGAAGACATATTTTAGCAGATAAATTTTTTAGTTTAATTGTTAGAAAATAGATAGAATCACTTCATTTTAAATTTAATCATTAATTTCAATTGTTTCTAAATTGCCAATGCTAAGATTATTTGGTTATTATTTGCTTGAAATTAAATTTTTTGAAGTTTTTATCTCCTTTAGTTTTTGAGAAAACTGCTTGATCCATAGAAATGTGAGTTCTAAATAGCTTCAAAATATTCTTTTATAAAATACAATAAATTGACTTTTATAAAAGAAATTTAATACATTTTTTTCATATTAGTAGAAATCATGATGTTTTAACTCTAATATCATACATTTAACATTTCAGTTTAAAATTTTATCAATAGATGGCACTTTTAGTAACCTGGTGTTAATTTCTAGTCATACAGAGTTTTGTATATAAAATTGAATGTTTTGTTTGTCTGCCTATTCTCTGCATTCTTGACATATTATAATCAAACTGCAAGCAACTTCCTATAAAACTTCAAATAATATAGATTACCTTAGATCAAATCATCTTGTATTAAGGGATTTTTGGACCACAATGAAAATACATGTTTAATCCTTCAGATGTTTGTTCAAATTTGAGTTGAGAAGATTTTAATATTGGAATATGTTATTAAGATTGAAGCAGTAATCCTGGAATCCGAAAGATTGTCCGATCATAGAATCTGAAAGATTGTCATCGTGACATAATGAGTGATATTCACAAATATGTTTTAGCAATGATGCACAATGATACCATCATTGAAAAATTCCCAGGCAAAATCAGGTACCTGATATATAGAAGCAAAAATAATTTGAAGTTTTAATTTAGTTTATTTTTAATTGAATTTTAATGATTATTTTGAATGAATTAAATCTATTTATTTTGGATTAAAATCTATAAGCAAACTCATCCAATTAATGATCTTAAAATAACTGTTAACATAAAAAGAAATATTATATAATTAATATTTAGATATTTAAGATTACTTATTTGCAAACTATGTCATCAGAAAACAAAGGGCAAAGTAAAAGTATCATTATTCAACCTATGACTTAAATTCCTTGTATCAAATCGATTTTGTAAACTGTAATTATCTGGAAAAATAATTATAAGTTTATATTAGTTCATAAAGATTTATTTGATAAAAATTTTCTATATCAAAACTAAAAATATAGAATAAGCTTTATTTGAACTCTGATATTTTTTTGTTTATTGAGACAGCTTCATTCTACATTCAGATGACAGATATTAATATTGTAACAAAATTGTAGAACTAAATTTTATTCATTTCATCAGACATGGAAACAGATAATGCCAAAAATTGAAATATAATATTGAAAATATATAATCACCAATATGCAAAATGAGGGCATATAAAATAAAAATTGTTCAGTTAAAAAAAAAAAAAAAACTAATTTCCATTCAGAAATAAGGAAACCTTTATATAAATCAAATATTTGGATCTTTATCAAAAGTTGCTCTTATTTAAGAGAGACTTTTTGATATCTTGAATTTAAAAAATAACAAATTAAGAATTAGAGGCCAAGCTTTTTGGCCTCTAATTCTTAATTTGTTATTTTTTGTACTTGTTTGATAAATTGTTCAGATACTATTTTATACTAAAAATGCAAACAATCTCTTCATTTCAATATTATAGAGATTATCTAAGTGATATATATAAAGTAATTACAATATGTCTTTTAGACACAAATGGTAAAAAAAAAGTCATGCTAAAAAAACAACTTTTAAACACAAACCAAGATGAAACTATATTCAGATATTTCACATTCAGTCCTTTACAGTTGCCGCCTTATACTTTTGCCTTTATTATTTCAAATTGAAATATCTAAAGATGGGATGTTTAATATTAGTTGTCATTCTAGAGAAACAACTGATAAATTTGGTCAAATGTAAATAAGAAACAGAATGCTTAAACAATTTATATATACATTCTTATTATATGAAAAACACTGGTTATAGATAAAGATGTTTCTCAGATTAAAATTTTTCTTTCTTACATAACATTTTCTCATACTATCCTATATTCTCACTTCATTCTTCCAGTGATTAAATCTATAAGTACTACTAACTATTAGCTTTCAGAATAAATAAAATTTATTTATTTTGTGTATCTCTTTTTATCTCTGTTTATTATGTGTATCTCTGGCACATAATAAACATAGATACACTGTTACTTGCTGCTAGCACAGTCTTGAACTTTTTTGGCACAAGTGATCCTTTGTGATGGAATTCCATGGACATTCTCTTGCTTTTGGGGCCAAAATGATGTATCCAGCTTTCATCTGTGACAATATTATTAAGAATTTATCACCTTGACATTTGTGGTGCAAAAGCAATTGTTGGGTAATGTCTAATCTCTTCTGTTTCATATGCAAAATATGTATTTGAGGCACCCTACATGCACAAAGTTTTTAAATTCCCAATTCTGCAATTATTGCCTGCACATGCTCCCATGATATGCCACATTTGACTGATAGTTGTTCTTGTATCATGCTACAATTCCCTCTAATGTATTCATTAATATGATTCCAATGAGCTTCATCAGTTGCAGTATGTGGCCTTCCACTCCATTCTTTATCACACAAGTTGAAAGTCACACTACTGTGCTGTTCATTACTAACATGAACAGCCAGCATTGTACAGTACTGATGTTTACACTTTCATCTCTATAAATAGCCTTCATTCTATGATAAATATCAATCGGGCACATTTTCTGCAGTTAATTGTAAAGAAACTCTATTTCCACATGCTGTTTCAGATGCACAGACATAGTGCTGTCACATGCTGCCATGTAATGTTTCTTGCTATAATTTAGACTTCTCTAGTAGCAGAAGTCTGAAATTTGCCTCAGTGAAATAGGAAAGTCTAATGAGTTGAATATATGGTAGCTAGTACTTAAACATATGTTTAGAAAAAACAAAAAATGAAGAGGCATTATTTTTTAGCATGTCTCTATAGATTAAATAAGAATTCTTTAAGTATTTTTCAATATAAGTATTCTAATGAATTTGAATTAAATAATATAAATAGAAGATACATTTTTGAATATTTTATCTACAATAACTTTTATATATAAAATTATTCTAATTATTTTTATTTATATTATTGATACTGCATTTCTGATAGTTTCAATAGTTAAATTTTTGACAAAATATGATCCATAATATATTAAAATATTTTATAGAACAAAGTTTATTTCATTCATATAAGATAAAGTACTGATTCCAAAACACTTATGACTTTTATTAAAGAATAAATCAATTTTTATTATTATTTTAAATTTTTTATTTATAACAAAGAAATTTATCATATATTTAATAAATAATTGTTTGGAGGATTTCATCTTGATGAATTTTGGATCTTGACACCTGTCTTTCTAAATGTAAAACTATGTTTCTTTCAGATCTCATAGTAAAAATCTTCAATTTAAAAATTATTAAATAATAACAAATTTTTAGCAGTGTGAATATTTCTTAGATCAAACTTGAATAAAATAATGAAAATATGAACAAATAATAATGAAATAAATCTGTATAATGAAAACAACTATTATACATATATATAAAAAAAACAATTTAATGATTTTTCATCATCTAGAAAGTTATTGGTTTCTATGGATAGCATCCAATAAATCTGAATTCACTTTTATTAGTTAATAAAAATTCAACATCTTGTTATATTTCATGTTTTAATTGAACATTTCAGTTATTTTTAAAATATATTTTTATCTTATAGAATAATGCAAAGTTATGTTATCCATGGATTCAGGAAGTTGCTTTGCAAAGTTTGGTCATATTAGCACAAACAGTATGGGAGCTGTATAATAATAAAAGCTGTATAATAATAAATTGGTTTTGCCTTTATTAAGAAGAAACATTTGCTCATTTTACTTCATAGAAAGCTTTATTGTATATAGTTATTATACTTAATTTTCTTAAATTCATTTTTCATAAAACTTTAAAAAATGTGTGTCGTCATAATTTTTATCATTAAATATTATGATTTTGCATTCGTAAAAATTTTGGCATAAAATCACACTCGTTTTTTATAATAGAATTTAATTCAAGAAATTTTTATTTTATCATAGCTTACTTTATTATAGCAATTAATACAGATCAAAATAAAAGCACTACAAGCAGTGGAAAACATCAAGTTTAATAAATAGTAAAAACGTTTTCAATACCTGCGGTACCCTCGTCATTTACAACATAAATAAAACTATAGAACAAGAACATGTTTAAAAAATAGAACAGAGGAATAAATTCAAATTTCATTTTA
>WUQG02327146.1:0-18877 GCA_011317285.2 Androctonus mauritanicus | reverse complement strand
ACTTACCAAGGGCAGTTTTACAAGTATAATTGCTAACTTCATGTTTATACTTCTGTATATGTTTTTATAAAGGTCATTTAGTTTATCCAATGCAATAATAATGATATTGAACTGCTTATATTTTACTAGAATAGAGTAACACCTATGCAGTTGTTGCAAAGATGTGTACTCATCAGGCAAATTAAATATCTTTTACAAAAATATATACAGGAGCATAAACATGATATAGCAATTATATTTGTAAAACCATCCTGGTGAGTTTATGATTATGCATGATACAAAGATCCTATAAAATGATGTAAAAATCATTGATAATGATCTGTATAATACACTCACAAATTTTAAAGAAAAATGGTATATTTTTAACAAAGCAAAAGTAATTGATATTCAGAAAATATTGAAACAAATATATCAAATACAAAAATGCTGAAGCATTGGATTAAAGACCAAATATTTGTAAAGAATTGATGTTTCTGTTGTATCTCTAAATGTATCCCTAGAGTATATAACAGGATATTTGCAGGTATGCAAAAAAAGATTTTACAATGTAATTTGATCTGTTTGTTGTTTTACATAAACCAATTTAGTTACTTTTTGGTTGAAGTAAAAATTTTATCACAAATAATTTTTTATTTAGAAATGGAACTTGTATTATAGTTCATAAATTTGTAATTAATTATTGAAAAAAGGAATAATCAGCAGTTAATTTATACTATAACAGCAAAAAGTGAAGAATTCTATAATTTTCAAAACTTTTTTAAAGATTTCATTACAACTGTAAATAATAATTTTTTACTTGAAATATATTAAATTCTATATAATAAATATAATATTATTCATTAAATACAGATTATGTGAAATTTTTGTAAAGATTTCACAATTTTATAATAATGTAAGTTTTATTAATCTTTAAAAAAAATAAAAAAAAAAATTGAATTTTTGATACCAGAGGGCAAAACTTGCATCATCTTATAAACACAATGTTAGCACAAGATGTGAGGTAGATTAATCTGAAAATCACATGGGAAACTCAACCAATAGAGCTGTAAACAGTTCCATATAATGTATCCCATTGGATGGTAAGTGTAATTTGATATTACTGTATGCCATATAGAACTGAGCTGAAATCTGTTAAACAGCAGAAAATTAAAATCAAAACATAGTAAGACAGTTTTACTGCAAGTAACACAAGTAGAAATAAAACCAACATATACAATTGCTGGAAGTTCAAATTTGAAATGTTGTCATTGGAAATTAACAGCAAAATAATCAGCCTGTATCTATTAAATGATCAGAACTTCTCAAAGATAACTCAAACTGTTTAATCAGAAATATCCAAGGATTGCTGTATTTGCATTCAATAAAACAGATTGTTATGTAGAATAGAAATTGCCACATTTTTTGTTGTAATGCAAATAATTATATATATTTCTGATTTTGATTATGAAATGACCAATATATATATTTTAAATTAATATTTTTGCATATACAGTATTTAACTATAAGTATTTATATATTTGTATATTTTTAATGTATTTAATATATAATTATCACTTTCTCACCATCATTATTTTATTCACCATCAAATGTTTAATTGGATAAAATGAAAATTTAATCAGCCTATACCATTCAGATTCCAAATTTGATTTTTATAGGATTTATTGCTCAAAAGAAAGACAGATAGATATAAGCTCAGTTTTTTAGTTAGAACTTAACTACAGTTTCTTTAAAAGTAAAAAAATAGTTCTACCTAAAAAGCTCAGCTTGTATCTATTGTCTATATATTTATTTTATATTCTAATGAATCTTCCCATCCCTGTTCAGCCCTGATGCATGAGTTGAAGGAAATTATAATAATATATTTGGTTCAGATGAGATTTCAATGTTTTGGGCTTTTGATTCCAAAAGATTGAAATCCCAAAATTTCCACTACTTGAGAGATTGTTTATTGGAATTTTATATAATACTGATAACCTAGATTTATTCTGATTTGAATATGTTTTTTTTACTATTTTCATAATCAAACGAGTTAGTTTTAATATGTTAAGAATGAGATTGATTATGAAAATAATCAAAAATATTTTCACATATAAATAAATCTGTGTATTCTATTAAATGAGCTTTTAACTTTATTGATTTAAACTAAACAACAGGATATGGATAATAATTTTGAATATTATTCTATTTTAAAAATGAAAAATAGGTCTAAAAACTCATATGATGAAACCTCAATTATCTGACTTTAACTGACCATCAAATGCTTGATTGGATAAGATGAAAATTTAATCAGCCTATATAACTCAGATTCTAAATTTGATTTTTATAGGATTTATTGCTAAAAAGAAAAAAGGGAAAGTATTTTATGATCATGTAAACATAATGTATATAGTTTTGTGAAAAATTCTGCAGTCAAACAGTCAAGATGCTATATAGTACAGAGTGATAAGCATGTTCATTAGTAAAAGAAGACGACACCAACATTCACACGATGATGACAAGATAAATTATTTAGTGATTTATCATGAAATCTTTTTTATAGTTAACTGTTAACTCTCATTTGTATAGTGATATGTACAACAAAAACTCAATCATGTATTATATTCTAGGTTCAAAAAACAGAGGCTATCAAAGAATGATATTCATTCTGATTAATATTCATTGACAACCATTAGACACATAATGGGGTGGGATTTGATAAAGAAATATACTGTAAAAGTTAAGTGAATAGATTAAAAATAAAATTATCAAAAACTAATACAATTCCTTCATTAAACAATTGGAATAAATCAGACTCATCGAATGATAACTTATCAAATAAATAAAAAAAAATTAAATAATTATAGTTTAACCTAAACCTCCATGTTTATCAGAATTTTAGCTTATCTGACCCATACTTTCCTCAAAATAAAATGGATAAATGAGATTTCATTGTATTTGTATAAAAGAGTATTCAATTTTAGCAATATTTTTATATTGTACCTTAAAATACAAATAAATTATAATACAATCACATTTTATGTGAGGGGTGCATTCCTGAAGATATAATACAGGAATAATTTTCGTAATAAAAATAAATATAAAGTAAGAGGATTTGCATTATCTCAATTTTTTACATAAAGTGAGATTTTATTGATGCTTTTTATATCAGGTTATTTCAAATTCACATAAAATGTGACTCAAATATATTTCAATTTTTAAATATAAATAATTACCTCCATAAAATTTTTGAATAATCTTGTAATGTATTTAACATTTTCAATTTACATAATTCTGGATATATACTATGGACTGATTCAAGATTAAGCTGTTGAAAATTTTTCACAATAGCTTGGCTGAAATAAAAATTTCTATAATTTAAGAACAATATAATTTATGTTATTTATTAAATATATTTTATCAATGTTAATTAATATATTAAAAGCATTTGAAATATTTTCAATATTTCTGATATTAAGAAACTAGCAAAAATATTAGCAAATTTAACAAAAATTATTTTTGAAACATTTTAAATAATTTAAAAGGGTCTGATAAAAATCTTCAAAATAAAACAGTAATAATTTGAAATTCTTATCCATCTTGTGTTCCATCACTAACATGAAAATACAAAATATTTATGCAGATAAAATTTATTAAAACAGAAATGTTTTCACCCCATCATTAGGCCAGTATAAGCAGAAAATAAAATAAATAGCACAATGATAAAAAGATTCCTATAGGGAAACTTCAATATAAACAAAAGTTCAAATTACAATGAACATAAATAACTAGGTAGAAATTACATATAATATAAAATGCTATATAAAATATTAAAAATTAAAAAAAACTATACTATTAAGTTATGACCAAAAATTAAATTAATTTATTAAAACATGAATGTTTTTAAGGTAGTAGAATGGAATAAAGTCCTATTTTCTTACATTTCCTACAAAAGGAATAGAAAATGTGCTGGAAATCTATGGTATAGTTATAGAAAACTGAACATTTTATATAAGAACTAATTCAAGTTCACAATATTGTTTAAAAATGCAATATTTAACTATCAATATATAATATTACAATAAAATCAATTAGCTGGATTTACCACATGGAAATGTTTTGACTTTTCAAATAGAGTATCTAGAATCGAATCCCACATTGGAAAAATTATTTCAGAATTTGAGCTTGGTTTATCTACTTTTTCCTCTTGAGTCTGGTTGGCCTAGTCAAATACAGGATCATTTAGGTAAATCTGGAATTTTTTTAGGCAAAATTTCTGGAAAATTCTGCATGGGCTATAATTTCAATCAACACAGAAGTAATTAATAATGAATGAAATGGCAGCTTCTACTCAACAAGTTGTGAATATTGTGGATCCGATGGATGATGACTACAGGTGTAAGTCTACCGTGGTTATATGATTTGGATGCGGGTAAGAATGGCAAAGTGAGAATGTGTTTCTCGACATAAGCAGAGACAGACAATTACAGTTTGTGTAAACTTTGGATCTTTAATGAGAGATGAAGATGATGACATTACAAGATTTTCATGGTGAATGGAGGACAAATACCTGTTTATTTAACACAGTGGTTCTCAACCGCCGTTCCGTGGAATACTGTGTTCTGTGAACCTATTCAAGGTGTTCCGCGAAATAATTTATTAAATAATTAAGTATTAAATATTCAAATAATCGGAATATTTTAATAAAATTTTAAGATAAATTGAACAACTTGGCAACATGTCTATTCTTCCTACTCCTACTCACCTCAACGGTTTTTAATTTTTATTTGTATCTTGTATTCGTGAGTTTATGTTAGTCGAGTCGCCGCAAGTGTTTCGCTTGTGGTAAAGGAGTTTTTCAAATTTTAAGTTTTTTGCGTTTGACCTTCCAGTTCTAAAGCTAAGTTTTGATACAATTCCACATAAATAACTGAGATATTCTACTTCTATTTGGTTAACATTCACGTATAATATTTATATTCGCATTTATAAATTAAAATATATATTGGCAGAACACACTTTTGCTTGTTAGGTGCTTAGGTCACATGGCGACGTTATTTCTTGAAGTCAGACCAGATGTTAAGGTGAAACAGACTATAGTTTGTTTTCGGATATTAGTTTTATTATTTGTTAGAGACAAAAATATATATTTGCATTGTCCATTCTGTAGTTTATTAATTTTTTCCTTCTTTAGACATTTAAGAAAGATGGTGTTCCGTTATTTTTTTATTAGTACCAAAAGTGTTCCGCCGCTACAAAAAGGTTGAGAACCACTGCTCTAGAACATGGGATTCGACCCATCGATGGCGGAGCGATTTTTGGTCGATCTCTTGTTTATTCCTCCTTACAAATTTAATTAAAACTGAAAATATAACAATTTACTTATCATTATTTTGCATTATTTTTTAATTCTCTTTAAGTATATTGCTATTGTTTATTAATTTTTCATTAAAATTGTCAAATCAATAATTTTCTTATCATTTGGAAGTATGCGCACGAAAAGTTTCCAATATTAACTGATATTGCGCAAAAAATTCTGTCGTGTTTCGGACCGATATACTTGTCAGAATCCACTTTTTCAAGTATTAATGTCATAAAATATCAAGAAACTAAATTACAAATGATCATTTGGATCATTGTCTGCCATTGGCCACTTCTTCGTATCAACCTGATTAAGAAAATATTGCCAGCTCCAAACAATGTCAAATTTCACATTAACTTTTTTTTTAATCAACCAGCATTTCCTGAAACTTACGACTTTATAATCAATCGGTTGTTTTTTCTAACGTTGTTTTTCCAAAATAGAGAAATAAATATTTTATTTCAATATATTTGTTTTATTCGTTGAATTAAAATAATTAAAGGTGATAAATAAATTTTTAAATACACAAATAAAGTTTTAGTTTCTTTAAAGTTTTTAGGAATGTGAGAATGGGACCTCCGAAGAGAGTGAGCACGTTTAATTGCATAATTTTACGTAATCAAATATAAGGTTGAGACAAACTCATTGGGTTGGGGGAACGTGTCTATATAAGAGAATAGATCGCCGAATAACTTAGTATAGAAAAATAGCCCGCACAACCAAAAACATTGAACATCACTGGTCTAGAACATGAGTTCCCAAAGTGGTCGATATGACATTGTTAAGGGTCGATTCGGACTCGAGGGTCGATGGAAAAAAGTTAATTAAAAATATCTAATATAATTAATAACTAAATATCTCTTAGTTTGTTACAATATTCTTTTATTGTTATACTATTTTTTAAAATAATAAAATTCAATATATAATAGTTTTACAAAATGAGTACTAAAATTTTAATTAAGTTTATGATATTTTCCTTTTTGCTTGCATTTCCAAGTTCGTATATGGTTGAAACTAATTTCAGCCATATTAATTCCATCTTAACAAAACAGAGAAATAAATTAGATATCGAATCCGCCATGATTTAAGGTTGAAACCTACTAATCTCGAATCCAACATTACTAATCTTACCAAGAGTCACCAAGCACACTCGTTACATTGACAATGTCAATCAATTTTACTAACTTAATAAAAGTCTTATTATTATAATGCCTCTGATTATTATTTATATTGCACATATCTAATATAATTAAATCTAAACACTGTAAAATAAACAATCTACAAAAAAATCACATAAGCATCTTTTTTGTTTGTTCTATTATAGACCTATTGTTCCTTTAAGAATTTCTCGACTTTTTATCGAACCCCCTCTTTAAGTAAAGGGGGTCGATAAAAAGTCGAGAAATTCTTGAAGGAACCGACGGTCAAAAAATTTGGGGACCTCTTGTCTAGAATAATTGTAAGAATTTGTTGTTTATTAAAGTGGGTATGTTTCAAACGGATCATTAAACATACCAGATCTATGAATGATTTTCTTGATTCTTAGGAATTAATAGATTCGTTAGACAATTAAATGATATCGTCCACGAAAACTAAAAAAAAATAGATTCCAATAATCAAGATGTAGCTTGTATTTCCATTACAAACTACATCTTGATTGTTAAAATTTTACTTGTTACTCTTTGTAGTTGACACCATTTAACTCTCTAGCGAATCTGATAATCTATCTAGTAATGGAATTACAAGTTACAATTTAATATAAGTGACAATGTGACACCGCCATGACAAGTAAAAAGACAGTAACACGTATATACTATATATAGCTACATCACTGTCAACGCTTTATCAGTTATAAGAAAAAACATTAAAGGTTGTTTTGGTTATTTCAAATTATTTAATAGATCGTCAATGTTGCAGAAAATAAGACGAATATATTGCGGATAGTAAAATTGCTATAGAAAGAAGGCAAAATTATTATTATAGTGTCTTGTATCAAGTATACAGATAAAGTCAAAGAAAAACTTAACGTTACTGGTATCTAGAGACTTTATAAATCTAATCATCGTGTTCTTCGATGATATATTGTAATATATTCTTTAGATATATCTATTTAATAAAATTATTCCAAGATAAGTATTTGTAGTGGTTGTTGTTTTTTAGCGAACATTACTTCGATCTTGTATACCTCGAAGAGGATAGCGTAGAACGCTAGATGATTACTTCTTATGAAACATGTTTATATAAAGACATTTATTTTATCGTAGAAATACAAAATATAAATATTTAATTTTTGTAATGTTATTTTTATAAATTAAATTCTTATTTATCGGTAAGAAAAAATATATATAATTGTAGAAAGCACGTTGAAGTCATTTTTAAAAGTTAAAAACACATTAGAGAAATTAATAATCAGAAGACATTTATATTTTAGATGATTATGCAATTGCACTATAAAATACTGTATATTAATAAAAATAAATGTATTATTAAATATCTTCATCATATTTTAGTCGCCCATATTTTTTTAGTGAAACACTTGATCAAAACAGGGCGTCGCTAAATTAAATATAACATGCTTCTCAAATAATTTTTGCCTTATATAATTATATTATATCATATAAGCTATTATAAAATTACAATATATATTTATATACACATTATATCAGAATTGAATAATTTCAGAAAATTTTATATAATTTGACGATAATAAATTTAACAAACTTTGTAATTTTCTGTTATTTATTGCTGTTACTAATAAAAATCTGCATCCCTAAAGTAATTTCTCTAGCGATGTGAATTTATAAATAATAGTTTCATAAAAGGCAATTTATCATTCGCAAAGTTAATATAACTAGTGACTTAATAAATAACTTCATAAACTACTTGAAAACTGAAAATATAACCAAAAATATTTGAATTTCAGCTTTTATTTCTGAATTCTTTGAAGTATGAATTCTATATTATATGATTTTCATTTTTTTGCGTTAAACAAAAAGTATCATCGATTCATAGTTTTCGTGTAATGATCATATAGACATAGTTGGTGATATTGAAACAATACTAAAAAGTTTTTAAGTGTTAAAAGTTAAAAAAAGGAGGATTTTAACAATTTAAACTTTTTCAACGATTCTCCATATTGAAAAATTCTATAAATAAAAATTAAATGACGATAAAAATTAGAAAAATGTTTTCCAAAGAAATGAGTTTTGTGGCAGATCTTAGTTTTAGATAAGCTCTAGAGCCTCATATATTGAAAATCCTTTAACGTAATATCATGAACCGTTTTCAAAAAAATTGATGATAACCCATTTAAATCATAGAAAAATCTAGTAATTTTAATATTATATATATAAATTTTTAAAACAATGTTAAAAATTTTTTGTTTTTTAATACTTTCTGATAAATGTTAATACATTTTTAAGTATATACAATAACTTTAACCATTATACAATGTTTAATATATTGACAGAAAACTTAATAATGAAAATTGTATCATTTGTATTAGACGTATATAGGTGTTTTGTAATATTGAAACATCGTTTAATTTTAATTCTAATTTAAACTTTATCAATTTTAATAATATGGTATTATAATTTAAATATAACTGACGAATAACTAATGAACTGTAATCATATTTAATTAAAATTAATTGAAATATTTATATGTAGATTATATATAAAAGCTTATAGCGTATTAGAATCTATCCAAAGGTATCCGGAAATAATCTGAAGCCAAGTATGCTTATTATAGTCATAATTTTGTTTCTTATTATAAAAGAAGAATAAAAATATATACAACTTGTTACAACTCTAGCTCTACCCTAAGTATTATTGTGATGTGTTTATGAAGGAAGAAATCTTGCAAAATTTAAAAGTCTCAAATCAAACTAATAAAATAACTATATTTGCTTGAAAATAACAAAAAATGGCTAATTATACACGATTTCAGTAAAATTTAGAATATTTGCTATTTTAAATTGTATTCCAAATTAATGATTATATTTTTAATAAACGGCAAGTTATGAATTAATATTTTGTCGTTAAATAGCATTTGTTAGATAAACAATAATTCGCTTGGTTTATTTACTTTACAAATATTGGATTAATTATATGGTACTGTACTATTATGCTATTGATAGATATAGCTACAGCTATACTAGAATATCTTATATACTGTACAAGAGTTAGAGTTTTGAGAAAGTAGTGGTTTGCAGCAATTTAGAAACTATTACTTGGTTGAAGGAACTCTTACGAGAAAAATAACAGTAATCTGACATCCATTTCTAAATTGAAGAAAATCAGTTGTTTTCTTAATATTATACTGGATTAAGTTTTTATATAAACAGCGAATTTTTTGTTATTTTACGTCAGTTGTATAAAGTAAACGTTTAGTAGGATAGGATACTCTTTCACTTATCTAATAGAATTTAAAACAACGTTTTAAAGTTCAATATATATATAGGGTCATTTTAAAAAGCATTAGATATTAATTTTTAATTGATTTTTATTAATTTTGGCTGAGAACCAAAAGTATTACCCTGAACAATCTTATGCTAATTATGCAAAGTTGTTCTGACATTGTTGTGAGTGCGAAACTAATATTTAATTACTTCGTCGTCATAAATTAATTAATAAGATAATTTAATCCGGCGTTTTTCAAATATGGAACATCCCTCAAAGGAGCCCTTGACCCTTTTAAGAAAACTAGAAACAATTATGATTATCGATGTTTTCGAAAGTAACCCCTTAATAAAATCGACCCATCGATATATGGAATCTTCGCAAATTATTCAACGGAGATATCATATATTCGAAATAAATATTCTAAAAAATATTTCCATAAGTTATTTTGCAAAAAGACGGGGACACAATGAACTTTTTCTATCATAGAGGGGCGGCAATTTTTTTTTTTTTTGTAAGGAAGGAGGGACTCTTGTTACGTAAAGCTTACAAATCCACTGCTTAAATAAAATAAAACAAGTTTGCAAACAGAAAGATTAATTTTTCTTTTAGGATTACCTTCGTAGTTATAAGGATTAAACTTAATACAATTTTTTTTTCTATTTTTATCATTGAAACAAATATAAATGGTCAAACATCTAAAACAGATCTCTTTCTACCAATAAATTCTCATAAATTTTAATACACGACTTAATTCTAAGTTTCATTTGCTAAATGGAGAAATCTTAAATCGTTAAGAAGAGGGGACAAACTGTTAAAAAAAAAAAATTCAAATTATTAATTACTAATTTAAATTAATTATTTATATTCTGTTAATAAAATTATCTTATTTGAATTGCTTATAAAAATAATTATATTTTTAATAATAAAATTATTAATTGATATTAACTGACAAAATATTAAAATGATATGTTTATTTTATTTTATAAATATTTGTTTATATTTTAAATAATATTTTATTTATAAAAATTAATAAATAATTCCAAAACAAGATAAATACTTTCAGAATCATTATTTTTATAAATATTTTATTTACAAAAAAAGTCATATAAAAATATCTTTGAACGAATTACTTCTTTCATATAAAATTTATTGATATAAAGAATCGATGTTTTCTAGATATCTGACCAGTTTATTTAATCAATATAACTTATATAGACTACATATATTTATTTTTTACAATATGCTCTATAATAATGCTAATAAACAATTGTGCATACAAATTGAGGATGCTTTAATTGCAATATTCAGGTTGATGCGTTACGGAATATTATTTTGATACATAAGAGAGAATAATTCCATATTTTGATTCCATAGAGAGAATAATAAATCGAATTATCATGAAAAAGAGATCACATAATTGAATCAATGGAGGTATGGAATAAGGTTTTATTAAAGGTCTCCTTCTGATGAGAATCCCAATTGTCTAGTTATTCCACTTGCTGAGGTTGTCTAAAGAAGAATTCTATCTTATATGTAATATGAATAAACAACTGAATAGATAAAAAAGTTCTATAAAAAAATTATTTATAAGTTTAAATTGTCACAAACATTTTAAATTTTAGGATGCCATTTAGTTCCGGTTTCAATTATAAATATCACTATACTTATCTAATTTTAATTTGTTATTTGAAGGAACTAGCATAAGATGATGACTGGAAATAATCGTAAAATTTTTTAAACAAATCTGTTAGCATAATTTGTTTCAATCTCTCTTAAATAATTAAAAATTATTGACGATAGATCTTCCGTAGCAAATGTCGTACAAAAGCGGGATATGACGTAATAATAATGTTACTTCTTCAGACGAAAGAAGTTAATAATAGGGTAACTTGTAAGTAATAAATTGATAATATCGACTGCAAAAAACCAGATGTAGGTAATCCATAAATAGTTGTTTTTCTCTTTATATTTAAGATAAGTTATTTCTTCTCTCTGTGAAACCAAAATGATTGATTAATTTTAACGAAAATATAGTAACTTCAGCAAAAACATCACCAAATACTGTAGATAATAAATGTGTTAACTTTATAAAAGATGTTTATGAAGTTAAGCTTTACAAAAGAAATGCTTCAGAAACATTAATAACATTTAATATATATAGAAATTTTTTTAAAGTTTGAATATTATTTTTGTTATTATTTAGGCCTATATATTTTTGAGATTCTTATAAAAGGACTTAGACTATATTTTCATTGCCCCTCATATATAGTTGCGCTATTGGCTTCAGCAAATCTATTATGCAATGAAGGTATGTAAAATGAAATTTTTTGAAGAAAAAACAATCAAGTACAGTATATTTAAAATAAATTAGATAATTTTGAAAAAAATACGATGCTTTTAATCCTAGGCTACAATTTCGCTTATTAGTCTTTTGGCTTATTAGAAATACCTTTTGTCAAATAGCAAATAGGATACACTGTAATATTATTACTGTTTTGAATTACATATTGCAATATGAAGATTTTCAAAAATCGGTTTCGAAATAAATTTTCCAATATTTTTGCCCAAACTGAAATATTTTTATATAACAAATGAAATGATTCTAGAAAAATGGATTATAATACTGTAAAAATAAAAATAAAAAATATTTAAATAAATCTTTTGCATTAATTTAAAATTTTTTCTGGATTTGAATCAAGAAATCAAATTAATCATTAATTTATTCATATATTTTTCTCACTTTTCACACCCATAAAGAGAGAGTTATACGAGAGGATCAGAGAAGTCGTGGAAAAATATTTAATAATTTCGTCTTAATCGATATTCTAGAATATATAATGATGGAATTGCTAAATCGGTCTAATGATTAAAATATAAATGAAATAAATATTTAAATATATAATATGCTTTTAATATATTTATTTAGCGTTTTTTCGGAGTTTGCGATTACTCTGACATACTATACACATTTATATACACCGATAACGCGGGATTGATTACTCCATAACATTATTAGAATTATCATATTTATTGAACATTTTTTTCTCTCTTTCATAATACAAATCAAAAGTTTGACTTGTGAGTCTATAATTAATAGAAACAATTGAACTGACAGTGGTAATCAAAACGCGACTTGCAGAAGGTGCGTGTGCTCTTTGACACTTAATGTGTGGCATTAAGTTTGACAGTTAATGCACACATTAAGAATCCTTTAATGGGTAACTTTTAATTCCTTTTTGAATTAAAATAATTTGATGATTGATCCTGTATGGCATATTAATTCAGTGATTGCACGAATTAAGTAAATTACTGATAATATATCATTCGGGCAGAAAATAACATTTTAATTATTATACTGACCAGTGAGTATTCTGCGCTAAATAAGCATGTGATCTATCTAATCTTATTCTAAAGATATTTCCTGATGTATAGTTTTAAGTACTTATTATAACTGATATCGAAATTTAAAATTTTTATTTTTTCTATGATAAAAAAAAATTAAAAAAAAAGAAATATGCGAATTCGTCATATGCTGTTAATTGATGAATCGATATTGTATTTTAATAGTATCATATTTTCTTGAATATCCCGCTCACAGATTTTATAACAAAAAAAATATATATATATTAGGTGCGCGATATATTCGTAATACGGTTAATAATTCTCATGATAATTTAGATTATCACGAGAATTATCCAATTTGTCTTTTATGCCTCTCAGAGATAGGTGGCGTTATTTCACTGTTTACTTCCTAAATCTACTTATCTCGATCACATCCATGCTCAATTCGAAGCATAGCAATAGTTTATAACTCACATGTCAGTGCAGTTGTATTAAACACATCTGCACTGAATAAATTATGCGATTTGGCGCAAATTATGCTCAATGTTGGCTTGTCTGAATATAACGTCACGTAAATTTTTTTTTCGATTTGTTTTTATATCCCAATAAGCAACGGATCGCTAATCGAAATAAAGTATTAATGGATGTTTTGTTAAATAGGTGTTCCACTTAACCCACTTGTATTTATTAATAAAGATAACTATTTTTTGCAAGGATATATTGAAAATCCATTTCAGAAGTTAGAAATTATTTGCCACATTAAGAAACCTTGTCACTTACTTGATATGCAATTTTGCCGATATAGTCATTGATTTTGCTTGCCAACTTATTCGTTATCTGGACATTTTTTTAATTTGAAAAAATGCTGCATTAAAATATAACAAAATTTATTCAGGTGTGAGAAATGGGTTTATATACTTTTTTAGTAAGTTTAAAAGAAAGTTTTCTTTTAAGAATTCATCGTATAAATATTGTTTAGAGTTAATTAACGTTTTAACTATAATTTAATTTTGTTATTGTTAATATTTTTTATTAATATAGATTTTCATCGGGAATTGTAAGCTTTGTAAGTAATATACACAATTATTTTTCTCCGTTTAAATTTTCGATTAGCTTATTTGGTATGGTAAGATAGCAAAGAAGTTTGTCACACTGTTCCTTCGTTATATAGAAACAATGTGCTGTATTCAAACAACAGGAAAACATTCTCTTTCACTATACTGTACTGAATTTTAATAAATTCTTTCAGAAGTGCATTTAATTCAATAAATCTCCAATTAATCTGAATGAAAGTTATATAAATATTAAAAAGAGTTATTCATAAAAGTTTTATCCTTTGATAGATCGCCCTCTTCTAAATAATAAAATAAATAAATATGTTTAGAATTATTATCAAAATCTATTATATAGATTTAGATAATCTGCATACTAAGATCAAAGTAAGAAAAAATTTCAACAGATTGCCTTCTAATAATAATGTTTCATGACTTAAAATGTCTTTAACCTATTATAAATGAACATAGATTCATCAATATTGTTTTTATAATTTATTAAGAACAAAAATATGTAATAATGATTTTGAATTTACATTCATTCAAATTTTAAGTTATTCAATTAGCTTAAGAAGTATAAATGTAATAAATAATATATTATTCAATGTTGAGAGTACGTTCAAAATGATCATATATGTAAATCTATTTTCTGTACATTATTAGAACATAAATGGAATAGAACTTTTATTACCATATTGAAAATAGATTTGAATATTAAAAATAGTTTATACTATAGACTATTTTTTTAAATTTGTGGTTCTCTTTATTTGTGGTTTCTCTATCTCTTTTTAACATAAAGAGATTTACCTTTATTTCTATTTCTAAATATGCATTACTGTATTAAAATTTATTTTTAATGATTTATTTGATTAATATCTGTAGCTTTGACTTGTTTTTAATAGTTCATATATTATATCTATAAACATCAGTTATGAGTAATATTTATGATTTTTATATCAGCATCAAGCCTGACTATTAAAATAAAAATGTGGATTTGTGATCTTAAATATATTTTGAAATTAATTCCATAAGTTGAATAATATTAATACAACTAATTCATTCAATTTAATGATAAAAAAGTTTATTTTATATGACAGTATATAACAATGATGGTATGTTGCCTGCCAGAACTGAATTTTATAAGAGGATATTGCAAAATAATATATTCAATTAATTTTATGCATACAAAATAAAATATAAAACTGGTTTAGAAACAAACAAACAACATAACTAGTTTACTTCGAACTTGAATAGAATTTATTTATCAGAAATACTCATGATTTGGGTAGTACATGATTCCAAAATTGTCATATAGTTACAAACTAGTAATTAATTACCAGTTTGTATCCAAATCCAATCATCTTCCAATATGGACATCACCAAAGTATATTTGATAAATTATATTCATGTTCTAAGTAATTTAGTTATTTTGCTGTTTTTTATATATCATTTTTGTTTTATTAGATTCATGGTAACCCTTCAAAATTCACAAGAAGAGAGAGAATTTTATAATCGGAATAGCTTTTATATAAAGAAGTGCATTCACTGAAATACACTATTGAGCACAATTTGCCCTCACTGTAAGCTAATAAAAATTAATCATTTTATCAAAAATCAAACAATTGTTCAAATGCTCTGCATATTATAATGCTTGACAGCATCTTTTGCTTACCTAAATACAATATTGATCTGTGCTACTTAATTATAAAAATTCAAATTTGGTTCAAACATCATTTTTAATGCTGTATCAAATCAGTCACTTCATTTCCTTTGTATATTGTTTTCTGTAGTACAAGTATCTTTCAGTATATGAAGATTTTTGAGACTTGACAAACTGTTCATTAGATGAAAATTCATAAATCAGAAATTCATTTCTCATTTATGAATTTTCATGTAAAAATTTTTAATTGCTTCTTGGATACCAATGTGTCATTACCATTTTATTTATTGATGCTAAAGCATTTCAAAAGCATAAATATAAATATATAATTATAGATATTATAATACAATAGTTTATGATAATTATTATCTGAGTATTACCTTATTACCCTAGTTATTATCATTGTTTAGCCTATTTTTTGCCAGTGGATTTTGAATTTTAGAGCTACCAAGTGCAAAATGATCTTCAAATTTAAATATAATGTGGCAATTAATCATGCCAATTGTTCTGTTATTTGCTTCAAAATTATAAAATATTTATCAAATATTGCTTAAGTTTATGTAATTATCAAAAATCTTTATTTTGCTAAATTATTGGCAAAAATAAATTTTCTTGAAGTTAACCTATTATTGTTTTTAATTCTATTTGTTAAAAATTTATTAATTATAGATTTTATTTTGGTAATTATTTTAATAAAACTAATAAACAGAAAATATAAACAGTCATATTGATTATATTTATTATATTCCAACATAACAACAAAATACCATCATAGTTCAAATTTATTTATGGATAAAAAATAAATTTGAGTATTACATATCTGAAATAATAATATGTGATTGTTATTTTATGAAGTTATGATAAATAATTTTATATAGTTGCAAAACCTTTTAAAAAATATAAAATAAGTATATTATGGATATTATATTATTAGTATATGTCAAGCATGAGATTCAATACCAAATCCTCTATTGAGAGTGGAAATGAATTTTGTTCTAATGGTACACACAATAAATTTGATATATATCTGATGCAGCCAATGAAGAAAATAAACAAGAAAATTGAATAAAAATAAACAATAAGCCAAATAAGTAATATAAAATTGTTCATTCAAAAATGTTTTAGGCTATTCATGTAACCTGTCTCAGTTGAAATTCTTGTATTTCAATTGAGGCAAGCTACATGGATAGCTGAAAATATTTTTAAATAAACAATTTTATATTACTTATTTGGCTTGTTGTTTACTTTTATTCAATATTTAAGGTAAGAAATATTTCATTATAGTAAGAAAATCATTGATCTAAACTAATTACAGCAAATGAGTGATGATGAAATAGTTTCTTCCAAAATAAAAACTGGTATATATTTATGCAATTTATTAAATTGAAAATTTTTAAAAAGAGCAATACCTGTACATGTTACATTTTTCAAGATTTGAAGAATAGATAGCAATTTGAATTTCCATATTAAGAATTAGAAAAAGAAGTTTAATTATAAAAAAATGTGATAAATAGGATGAATTAAAAAATATACATTGTTTTCCAGACTTTTCATAATATGAGACATTATTGAAATCCAGAACTGTTTTGCTTAATAGTTAGCAGATCTAATTAATTATAAATGAATTAAACCAGCTTACTATTATAAAACATTCTGACATATTGAATGCTTAATTTTACTTGTATAGTTAAACTATTTTGTGGAGAATTAAACATTGTTATGCAGAAAGTTATGCTATAATAGAATAATGATAATAGTTGAAAATAATTACATTTAGTAGAATTTAAACTTTTCCATGTAAAAGCTACATATTTATCAGAGGCAAAGTAGGCTAAGTGTAGATTTGAGTAAGTGCAGATATGCATTACATAAAGAATGTAAATTGGCTTATTGTCCTAGCATTAAGTAAAGAAAATGTCATATGCTAGTATACTAGACATGATATCAACATATTGCTATGTTTGTTAATATTTGTTCAATCAGGTAGTTGCATATTGTTATATTGTTTTTTCTGGTGCATTGGCATTACTATTGTCCTATTGCATTTTTGGCATATTGCATAATTGATATCATTATTGTCCTATTGCAAAAAAAAAAACTGTAAAAATCAATTATATTTGAATATATTGATAAAATTGATTATTGTTATGCATTTTTAAAATACAATTTATAAAATATTTAAAATTTAACAGTAATTGAAAATATAGGACAATTTATTCTTGCTCCACAAATATAGTGTTTGAAGTAAATATTTACTGTATTACAGCAAATGTATTCAATATTCTTATTATATCTGTTTTGTTTTTTATATCTGAACCATAATGCTACATAATTAGAAATTGTCAAATAAGAGAAAATATTGATTTAGAAAGCAGTTTAAATATAGATAATCAGTTATTATTACAAGAATAATATATGCAATTAGAGCAGGGATGAGCAATTATTTTGAAATGTGGACCAAATTAAGTAGTAATAAATATTTGTGGACTTCATTTATTAATGATACTGTATATATTATTCACTTGTTGTTGTTGATGATATATTTTATGTTGTCATTTGGTTATTGCATCAAACCTATAAACCAATATTTTATATATATATATAATCACTTCATATAACAATGATTATACATATATGAAATATTTAATAATTTTAATATTTTATTTTTTTTAATTATGATAGTTCATGCAGTGTAAAGTTAGAAATGCTGCATCTTGCTTATTTCTGCATTAAAGTTCTTATTTTAAGAAATATATAATTTTTTTGAAGAATATATATAAAAAATATGATTAAGACATAAAAGTCAAATTTTTATGTAAAATGGAAATTTTTGCTGGCTAGATATTGATGATATTTGAAGCAATTCTTCTAAGAAAAATTTTGACTAAACCAAATGTTAGTCAATGTAGAAGATTATTTTTTCTACTAAATTTAAATAAGTATAATGATCTATAAATAATTTCAAAATTACGATTTTTGATAATCACTTTTTAACAAGATGTTTCATACACGAAATTAACTACAGCACAAAAGTAGGAAAATAACATAAGTTTAATAAGATAACGTTTTCAGCTATTCTATA
>WUQG02327035.1:0-18879 GCA_011317285.2 Androctonus mauritanicus | reverse complement strand
GTTTTGGAGTTCGTTCCCGGTCCCGGTTGCATTGCCATTTCCGCTTTCAACACAGTGCACTTCATCACCGCTCACATTTACCTGATCGATTTTCCCGTTATTGGAATTATTCATGATAAAATCCTGCTGGGGTTGTTGTGGAAGATGTTGATGCTGTTGTTGTTGCGGTTGTTGTTGCTGTTGTGGCGGCGGCCTGTTGGCCAATGGCATTATCATGCCAGGCATTCCAGGGTGAATGGTTCCCAACATATGGGGATTCATCCTCGGTACTAGCATTTTCTAACTTAACACTTATCACTGACGCTAGTAAAAAAAAAAAAAAAGTTGGTTTTATATGATATGGTGTAGATCAGTCTTTTCGTTTTGTAGGCTTACGTTGAAGTGGCTGTGCTGTTTTTTTTTATATGTATATAACTGTGTCGGAAGAAAAAAAAGTAAATTGTGAAAAAATGATTGTGATTCGGTTTAGTACTTCAGTTTGGGGATCAATTCGTTCGAAACTATTGTTTCTGACCTCATGATGCAGTTACTATAAAGCTGCAGTTCAAACTTGCACAGTACAAGTTCAAACTTGTAAATAAGAAGTTGAAACTTTTACAAGACAAGTTCAAACTTGCACAAGACAAGCTCAAACTTGTAAACAACAAGTTGAAACTTTTACGAGACAAGCTCAAACTTGCACAAGACTAGTTCAGACTTGTAGACAACAAGTTGAAACTTTCACAAGATAAGCTCAAACTTGCACAAGGGAGGGGGACTACCCTAATTCTGAGGTCATTGTTAAAGAAGGTACATGTAGCGCTGAATCTTGCTGACAAGCGGGGAGCTCCCCGCTGTACTCCCTAGGGAGTAAAAAATTGAAAGTTTCAGGTTTACGTAATATTTGAATCGCCCCTAAATATGACAATTCTACAAGCTCTATTTTAAGAAGCATCACTATCAAGGGCATTTGCCCCATTTTCCGTTGGATGAATACATCTCTACTTATCGTACGTGAGAAAAATATGAGCATACGAAATTACAAGATTGCGACACTACTGGAAGCTCAATCGTGTAACATAAAATAGAAACAGCTGGGTTCAAGCATGAGGAAAAGGATTTTATCAGGAACACATATATTTTTTAAACTTTAGTTCGTCATTTATTTTCATTAGTTTCATATTTTGAAAAGTTACATAATAGTTTCATTATTATTAATTACTTTTATGGAATATCGAATGTTGATGTATCCATTTTTTTTTCTGGAATTTGTGAGTTAAGCTAGGTTTAAAAATTAATGACCGATATAGCTCACGTACGTTTTATGGGTCACATAGAGGAACTTGCGAGCTGAAAATAAATATCATAAATTATTAACTTTTTGAATAAATAATACATAAAGTGTGTTGAATATTTTTATTATAATTTATATATTAGTAATTATATCGATTGGTTTTCTAGAAAGATATCTTTCGAATCTTTTTTTTTTCTTTAAAATATATATATATATATAATAATTTTTCTTCTTTAATGGTTTTCTATTTTTAACATCAGTTATCGAAGAAGAAAAAAAAAAAAAGCGGAAAAAATCTTAATACTAATTTTAATATTCCGCGAATGAAACCTTGAAGTGAAAAATAATATTTGGTACGGAAAGAAAAATTAAGAAAAATTTAATTATTTATATTTTTAGAAAAATGGCAGGAATAAATTAAATTAATTTATCTCATTAAGTTTTTCTTCTATTAAGTGATTTTATTTCATTTTCCAGCTTACTTCATTATAATTGAGTAAAACAAAGGCATTACATAAACTAACAACATTTACAATTATGATAATTACCTCCTAGAGTTTGATGTAACAACAGTGTGTATCATCTGACAATTTAGAAAGGAAAAAAAGAAGTTACTGTTTAAATCATCATAAAATAAAAAATGTAGTTGGAAAAATAAAATTAAAAAAAAAAAACTGTATTAAATAATGCTGATTTAAACTTCCTTCTCTTACATCAAATCGATCAGAGTCTGTATAACAACATAATGCTCTAGAGGAATCCAAATATTTTATGACAAGCACTCAAAACTATTATAATAAATTTATCCGTGTAAATTATCGTAAGCTGCTTTACATTTAGTAATTTTCGTTCTAGTATATAGCTAGAAAATAATAATTAAACATCGAATAAATCATACAGGAATGATGATGATCTTGTATTATTTTAGTTTGCGTGTTTTCATTAACGTACAGTTAGCCAGATTAAACGTTTTGTTATGCAATTATATATAGCAGAAAACGAAAAAAAAGATAAAAAATTTAAGATGGTTAACGTCTTCCATTCCGTGTTAATGAATAAAGTCGTACTTTATGAAACATTTTTTGAATTCTTTCGAGTATAAGCAAGATCGAAAGAGTAAAAATTCGTTTAAAATTATATTCTTCTAAACGAAACAGTATATCGAACAAGGCGGCGATTTAATCGCATAGAAAAATTGGAAATTTGGAACTACAGTGTATTTTCGACTTAGCTTAGAACATTCTATTGACTAGTGGTCTGCAGTTCGATATTTCCATAACCATTAGTTACACGTCGATCGGTTTATTCTCTCTGCAGCCTTGGATTTTTTAACCATGTTCTTGTCAGGTCAGTGAACTTTAAATATTTTTCTCTAATTCGGAATAGATTAAACGTTCGACAATTGCTTACTAACATTGTGTTCGGTTTAGATATGATTAATAACTTAATTCAAAATACCCAATCACTATTTAAAACTCTAAATATCATATATAATACATGATTTTATGGATGTATGATTTATTATACGCGTTAAAATCCAGATAAATCAACTGTCTATCATCAATCATCGTCGCATTAACGATCAACGTAATGTCACTCGATCGCATTATTAATAATATCAACCTTGAAATTGTAGTAAATTTTATAGACATTCGTATGTTTATTAATTTATTATTTATTAAAATGTATGTACTAACTGCTATGTGACGTATTAAGTTTAAGTGGAATGAATGGTTTATACCGATGATCAAACTCTAGATAATTTTAATTATTATTATTATTATTATTATTAAAGTCTAAATAATTAACTATAATCGTGAATAGAAATTTTATATAAGGTGTATAGATTTTTACATTTAATCTTTAATCAATTCTTACATAATTTTTAGTTTAATTAATATTAAATTATACGCATGTTTCTAATCCGCACAGCACGAATTTAAATTTTATTAAATTAAACATTAATAAATTGTTTCGCGTTAATTTTAATATATTATGTAGTAAAGTTGGGTAATTTTGTATTCTAATGCTAATTATTATTGACTCTAATGTCGAAATAAATAATAAGTTGCTTTCAAGGACGGAGAAAATATTAATAATATGCCTATCGAGCATAAACAAAAATTTTTATTTGGAGAACAATGCATCGAACGAGAGAGAGAGAGAGAGTCATTAACTCATAAAGGTAAACGTACCTTAATAGGATATTATTTTTTTCTCTCTAATTTTTTTTAATTTCTGACAAAGCAACGAACTGTTAAACGCGAACTTTGAATTCTGTTTACTGATCAATCCGTTCTTCTATAGATTCCAAGTAAAAACTATTCCCGAAATTATCTCTCTCTATATATATTTCCAGTAATATTTTTTAAGTTTTGAGAATTATATTAACATTTCTGAGAAAGTTAAAAAAAAAATTTTTTTTATCGAATTTTGTGGCTTCAAAGCGGAAACTACAGTTTGGTTTTAGTAGTTTAATTTGATCCGCGTATATAAAGAGAATAAATTTTAAATTGTTTCCTTTGCATTTTATTACTGTAAAGAATATTTCTCAGTTGTCTGGAAAAATGCCAGATAGTCGAAAAAAGTTCATTGACTTTATGCTCCTTTTTTTTAAAAAAAAATAATAAATAAATAAATATAACGTTATAGACTTTATAAAATTATCAAGAAATTCCCATCGTTAGATAAAATTACTACTAACTTATTATTATTTTTTTAATGGAAGATAATTTAAATTTTTTTTATTACGTAATAAAAATAATCATTTATTACCGACTCTAGACGATTATTATGGTTATAGTTAAGTAATATATATATATAGTTTTTTTTTAAATTCGTCAAACGGTGTAATGTTAAATTTAGTTAGAGTTTTAGGTAATTTATTTATTTTTTATTGGAGGAAACAATTTATTAAATATATAAAAAAGAGGAAAAATTCCTTGATATTCGAGTATCAAAATTCAATTATTATTTTTAATCCGCAGTTTAATCCCCCGACGGCTTTTTATCAATGAAAAGGGTGTGGGTAGTAAGCTTCCCCGCACAACATCTCTACCGTGCAGGAAAGCCACATTGACAGTTATCGCCGGTTTCCGATTTTCAGAAATCAGAGTTTCGGTTGATAAATTTTTACCATTTTTACAGGAATCCATTTATCAAATTTGGATTGTTTGTATTACGGTTACACGGTTTAATAAAGATAGGTAACAATACGTGTGATAATATTTAAAGAACTAACACAATCTAACTGGTATCAATCGAACTAAACGGAAATCAGAATCAACTGCTTTGCCTTTATCATCATTGTACGTTGTCTGGAAGTGTAGAGGTTGCAACGTTGCTATGGTAACATTGCCATGCATCGCCAGGTTCCTGACGTCATTTGCGCAGGCGTTCTTTATACTCAACAGTGACTGGTGTGTCGATGGCATTGGACCTACCAGTCATACAATGGTCAGCAAAGAGATGTTGTGTTGAAGTGTGGAATTACAGATAAGAAAGAAATTTTACTTTGTACAGCGGATATTGGTTGCAGTATAGTAAATAAAGTTTATATTACCATGAAGTCGACTTGTACAGGAGTGGAAGTCAGGACAAGTTAGGTGAGTGAGTGCTACCTGTCCTTGTATACCTTTGTGAAAAAATCCAGGAAGAGAATCGTTACCATTAATATTTATCAATTATTATCTGTATACTGTGAATAATTCAACCGATTTTCTTTATATTGTCCCTAATAATATTTTCAAACTTTATTTTTTTAAATATATATATTTTAACTTTATTAATAATCAGTTTAAAAAATTATTAATCCACCTTTTATGAATAATATAAAATTTAATTGATTTTATATATATTTATAATTTTATTTTTTAAAAGTTTTATTGACAGGAATAATTTTAGCATTTTAAAAAAATTGTCTGGATTATATATATATATATATATATATTTCCTACTTTTTATTTTATGTTGTTCAGAAAAAAATTTTTTTTTATTGTTTTGTAGTTTATCTAGAGATAAATATAAATAAGTAAAAATATTTATGCTGTATATACGTATATGAGAAATTTTTATCAGATCAGAAAATATATATATATATATATACGTGTATATATTTATATAAAAACAAAGAACTCGAAAAGACTAATGAATAGAATGCAAATGAGGCAACAGAGATTTTTACTTTTTTTTTTTTTTAAATTTGAATTTGAAATTATTATCTTTCTTCCCACTCAATATTTCATAGAAAAATATTCTCTGCAAGCAAACATAAAGTTTGCATAAATATTAATAATAAAATAATACGAAAATATAAATTTTCGATTTACCTTAAAAGCAAAGAATTTAAAACGTTTAAAAATTCAATTTTGTTCTATGCTAAATATTGCAATTATATAACTTAACTGTTGTTAATTAGGTATATATATATATAGATGTGTATATAGATTAAAGTAGGGATTAATAGAGAAAAATTCGTCAATCAATACGATATTTATAGAAAGAGACGAATTAATAATAACAGATAATTACTGGCAACCGATATAATCGAATAATGCCGAATGTTGAACATGAAATATCCTCATAGTTTGATTATAAGGGATCCACCCACGCAACATCTTCGATCTTTCTTTTTGGATGTATTCGCTTAATTGGTTTTTCTCGCCTCGACGTGTTTGTTTTAATCGTTTCCTATGATAAAAATGAAGTGAAAAATCGAAAGAAAAAAAAAAGAGAGAGAGCGATAAAAACAATAATCTTCTGAATGAATATATTGTTTCGTTTTATAATAATCAAATTATTAACGTTTGACGTTATCCTTTTCTCCATATTAATTTGTCTTTGCTAACTATCAATAAACTTACATTATCATCTAGATCAAATATTTAAATAGAGAAAACTTTCAATTAACGACGTTTAATAGAGAAAATCGTCAATCGATTTTTATCGTGATCGATATTATAATAGACACTATAGAGAGAGAATAAAGATTTAATCATTAATGTAAATAATCTACTGTCAATATTAGTACCATTCGTTCCTATATTAAGATTTTTCATGAGTTAGACAAGACGTTTAATAAAATTTTCGGAATTTTATAATTTAATTAATTAAATTAGAAAGTTTAATTAATTCAAGAAGATAAATTATAATTTTAAAAAATAGTATATGTATAATTATTATTATAAAGGAGACAGATGCTAACTGAATATTATTTATTTGATCTTCTATAATTATCACGATGCTAGCGAAGCAATAAGATAAGATAAAGTTAGAGGAAGTTGTTAATTGTTCTGAAGAATAACAAACTTATAAAATATCACAGTAAACACAAAAGTTAATTTTTTTTTTTTTTTAATTAAAGATAAATATTCGAATTATTTTATTTTCTCCAATCTGGAGAAGAATAACGTCGATGATAAAAAGCGTAACGATTCTGTTTTAACGTTTTGCACATTCCTAACATTTTCTTTCTTAGTCGTTGCATTCAGATGATATCCAGTATTCCTAATCCGACAATCGATATATCCACAAAGCACGTTTTAATAAACTTTTTTGATACTCTTATCGAAACCGAGCAAAAGCGGGACAACAAAAAAAATCTTAAGTCAGTTTATCCAAAAACTAAATTTTCTAGTTATTAATTAATAAGCCAGATTAATTATTTAATAGATAGAGAGAGACTATTTTTAATCTATAAATTATCAATTCGAATTAATAATAAAATTAACTATTAAAAATGGTAATTAAGAAACTAAGAGGCATAAATTTCTAACACTATCTTACAAATTACTTAGAATTTATGACAGTATGTAGGAGTTTTCTCTAGAGATAACAGTCAATGTCCTACGGTCATCCTTAATTGAAAACCGAGATAAAGACATATAAGATTGTATATAAAGAGGAAAAAAAAAACAGAAAACTATTTTTATTAATGATATAATTTTATCTTATAAACCACACTCGGTATTTATTATCTAAAAGTTATATAACCCGTGGGTCATAAAGAATTTAACGTTGTCTGGATATTGATACATTCTCTTTGTTTAAAAAAGTATATAAGAAGAAGAAGAAGGATTCGTTTTATATAAAAATCCGCTACATCACTCTACCAGAGATTTTTATGCGAGAGGATATTTGTACGTATATTTACTGCAAGAATCGTTTTTTACGTTTTTTATGGAGCATTTACAATTGTATAAATTCTCTTTTTAGGATAATACACTTCGTAAATTTATCTCAACAGCAATTTTTTGCATCTCTAGTACTTTTTTTCGATAATTGCATTGTCGATAAAGTTGCAGTTTAATATATATAAATATATATTTTTTTATGTTTTCGTTAATCCGGCTATAAAAATTGCTTATCTTAATTGTTACTAAATTTAGTAATCTTCCCGTCTTATAATTAATTTTATATTATTAATGAAATTTAGCTAAATGATATATAACGTCTCAAATAAGCTGAAAATATAGATATATCATGATATACTATGTTACAAATGTTCTCTAAGCGAGATAATATTTTATAAAAATGATTTAGGAGATGTCTAAGTCTCTTTAATCACTAGTAACTGGTTTTCTTTCATGATTCATCACTGTAAAAATAATTTTGCTTCCTTATTAATCTTATCGAAACTTTTAATGATCAGTTTTAAAATTCATCAATTTTGCTTGTTGCTCTTTTTTTTATCGTTAAAATTTTCGTAAATGCACAAAATTTACTCCAGTTTGTTAATGCAAAATTAACGTTATATAATTAAGATATTAATCAATTTTAAACCGTTATAAATAGGTTAAGTATTGAGTAATATGTTAAAGTTGTAGACAGACTCGCATACTGTTACTTTTCTAGAAATAAAATTGAAAGCCATATCTATTGTCATTCGAGATATACAAAGTATCTGGGAACAATCCTTTAAGTCATATATCACCATGCATTGTCGTATATAATTCGATATGTTCCCACGAGGAACATTATTGACTTTATTAAAATTTTCCCACAGATGAAATATTTTCTATTCTTATCTGATTATATACTTCTTTTTAGCAAGTTTTCAATATGATTAACTACCAAAAGCAAAAGCAATGATATATATATATATATCTTTCCTAATAGCAAATTTTAACTTAAAATATTTTTATTTTATTTTATAGCCTGAATTTATAGTCCTTTAAATATATAAAAAAAATTATGTATCTTTATAATTCTTTAATTAGTTTATAAATAGTAAAATCCGGAAAGAATTTATTGTTATGCATATTATAAATCTTTTACTGTAAATATTACAAACAGCAATATATTTTACTGTACCTTCTTTTCATACATAAGTACTGAATGTTTGTGCCTAAAATAATATTTTTTTATGTTTAAAATAGCTGAACAATATAGAAAAACATTCTTTTTATCATATATAATATTAATATTCGGTTTGAGATATTCTTTTAATGGTTAAATCTTGACGGAAATTGTTTTACTTCAGTAATCCGGATAACAATATTCTTCTCGTTAATCCGGATTGGCGACGTTTTGCTGTTTCAGTAATAAAATTAACCGAAGATAATTTAAATTTGATGAATTTTTATTGTAGAAGTAACATCGTTTTTCTTTAAGTTTAAAATTTGTCAAAAGTTTAATGTGGTGTAATGTTTTAAAGAGTTCTTCTTCCATAAAAAAAAAACTTTTCTGGTACTATTTTTAGAAACCAGCTCAATATCTTAGCGGCATCAGATCTTTTGGAATTGTTCACTTGTAATTTTATACAGTACAAAACTGTGTCCTAAAAATGTGGCAGAAAATTATTTCTCAGTCGTACGTTTATAGTTTACTGATAGATTTACTGCATTTATATGGTAAAACGAATACAGTATTTACCGAAACAAATCAAACATGCAAAGATATCAGTAACTAAGAAAGAAAAAAAAAAAAGAAACTCATTCAATGATAAATGAGCATAAGTTATCCTATAACAGGTTCAATATTCCTTTGTGTGCAGGTGCCAAATTATACCCTATAATACTTGGCACTGTACCATTTCCAAGGTTAACGCCCTGCCTTTAACATTTATCCTCTAGAGTGTTTATACCTCTATATAGGAATTAATTTAATTTAATTACAAATTAATTTAATTAAATATCATATAAAAGTCGTCGATCTTAATTGTGTTTCTCGTATTTGATTAAAATATCATTTATCGGAATTAATTCGAACTAAATCTGATTTTTTCTTAAGTAGATTTACTTTCTTAGGATCAGCAAACTGTTCGACCATCTTAACTGAATTATTGAAAGGAGAGAGATAAAAAAAAAAGAACAAAATATATAAATAGTAACCGTTTAACTATGATTAAACGTATAATACTAGGTTAGAAATGAATTAAAAATTATTTCTTTTTATCTTTTTATACGTTCGTTAATAATAATAACAGCCTTGTAAAATATAACAGTATTTTATTTAATAATTATGGATTAATAAATAATTTTGTGTCATACAAAATAAATGGTTTTCTATCTAATGACACTCCATCAAGCCAATTATTAATAAGAAATTTTCCGAGATAAATTTTTCGATAGTTAGCAGATTAATTGATTTATCGTTATTTATTAATTATTTTCTGTATAAAAAAATAATAATAATAAATATGGAATTATTATTATTTCTACTTGTTTTGTAATAATCGTTCATAACACTTTTAATCCGAATGGGAGAACTTTTTTTATAACGTCAATAAGTTTTCTATCACAAACATGTTTTCCAAAAAATCAAAATTTTTAGACTTATTGATTCAAAAAATTAAGTTATGGTTCGAGTCCTTTATGTATGTTTGTTTAGATATTAAAAATTACGTTATACGTATCACTATCAAAAATTATATGATGCTTAAAGTTGTATTAAATAGTTCGATATCGAAAATTGTGATATTGAAAATTACTTTACGTGTCAATATTAAAAATTTTGATGATAACTGCTTTCTAAGTATCGAAAACTATGTTAATAGTTGCGTTATATATCAATATCAAAACTTGTGATATTGACATACACAATAATTTTCAGTATTAAAAATTGTGATGCTGCTGCTGATGATTGCTTTATATCTCAGAATCAAAAACTGTGATACTGAAAATTATCTTGCATGTTAGTATTAAAAACTGTGATGCTGTTAGTGATTGCTTTCTATCTCAGTATCGAAAACTATGCTGATAATTGCGTTATATATCAATATCAAACTTCTGGTACTGACATACAAAGTAATTTTCAGTATTAAAAATTGCGATGCTGCTGATGATGATTGCTTTCTATCTCAAATATCGAAAACTATGCTGATAATTTGCGTTATATATCAATATCAAATTTGTGATACTGACATACAAAGTAATTTTCAGTATTAAAAATTGTGATACAGCTGCTGATGATTGCTTTCTTTCTCAAATATCGAAAACTATGCTGATAATTGAGTTATATATCAATATCAAAACTTGTAATATTGACATACAAAGTAATTTTCAGTATTAAAAATTGTGTTGTTGTTAATGATTGCTTTTTATCTCAGTATCGAAAACTATGCTGATAATTGCGTTATACATCAATATCAAAAATTATGATGATGAAAATTATATATCAGTATCAAGAATTACGATGCTTAAAAATACGTCTTATGTATCAGTATTGAAAATGTGATACTTGCAAACAATTAAGTTGTATCTCAGCATCAAAGTTGTGACTGCATAAAGGAAGTATCTTTATCTGTATGCTATCTGGTGATAGGGCCTATCTATAACTAACTGCGACAAAATTTTTCCTGTTGCGTTTATCCGAATATATATAATATATAACACTAATCGAAACTTCTTATCTTGATTTTATCCTCGATAAAAGTTATTAGCGATATTTACGCGATAACTAACTATCAACCTTCGAAATTCTTTCGGTTCAGACCAGATAAAAAAACATTCATTTCTAAATTGTAGTTGTTGTTGTTGTTATTGTCTAGTTTTTCGAATGGCAGATCGTATTATCAGGCAGACAAAAACAAAAAAAAAAGAGAAAATAATTTCTAAAATTAGTAATAAACGAAATAAAAACTTTCAATTATAATTTATTCACGCAAAGATTTTTTTTTTTTTTGTGAATAGAATGAACGATATACATGATCGCTATGCGTTTATGCTAGAAGATATGTTTATACATTTGACACATCGATGTATAAATATGAATATTGTATCGATCGAAAGGTTGTTATTGCTTCTCGATATATTATGTTCCACGATCGAAGTAAAAACGATACTTTCAGAAATTTATAGCAAGTGTTTAGATGACAGTAAAGCTATTCATTGTAACCCTCTGTAAAATATAGAGATTTTTTTTTTTTCCTTCTTCTTTTTTTCGGGACATTGTCGACTAAATAATGGTTGAAACTAGGTCAGATAAAGTTGGCCTTACTATCATTTTCACTTTTTATGTTCCAATTTCCTACTTTTTAACTTTGTCTTTATAACACTGTTTAGCACTTTAGCGATAAAAAAAGAGAGCAAGGGAGTACAGTAATTCGTTATGTAAATCAAAATTATATTAAAAGAAAAAAAAATTTAATCATTTAATCGAAAACAAAACGTAAAGAAAAAATTGTGGAATATTTATTTATTAATCATAAATTAATTTTATTAAATTAACTAGAAAAGTGTGTTTAAATATTTATATAAATATCGTATACTAATATACGCGAAAAAAAAAAATTATTTACGTAAGCTTTTGAATATTGAAATGATTCGATGATGCGATATAATTTACTTAAAATTTCTTCTTTACTGAATAATTTTAAACATAATTTTGCATATTTTAAAGCTAAATTTAGAATAATTATATAATTTAATAAATAAATAAATAACAAAGCAAAATTATTTTATAATAGAATAAAAAGCTTCTTTATAAAATAATGTTTGAAATTATTTTATAAAGAAGAAATTTTGAGTGTAATTTTTGTTTTTAAGCCACTTTATCATATAATTCAATAGAAAAAAAATCAGAACAAAATTATTTTTAATATAACTAGAAAATATATAAGTTAAAAATTGCTTTAAAAAGAAACATTTTTAGCAAAAAGAATAATAATAATAATAATTTAAAGATTGTTAAAATTATGATAATTTTATCTATTTTTTTTTTTTTTTACTCTTCTTTCTTTCTCTTATGTGGCCATCTAATTAAATATCGTGAATCACGAACTTCAGAAAGGTAATTATCTGATAATAATCTAATTTTAACTTTTCTTCTTAAGGTTTATTATATAGTAAAGGTTAATTGACTAAGTATAAGGGGAATATGCGATTTTTAATCATCTATCACCAATTTTCTTGGGTGTAGTGATAATTTGTCGAAAAGAATCCATCGCTTTTAATTTTTTTTTTTTTTCCTTTCCTTCTTTTTCTTTTTTTATCTTTTGATTGATGAACTTAAAATTTTCGACAAAAGAAACCATTCAGTTTAGAAAACCAATTATATCTGACATTGAAAGGCGAAAGCATTTTCCTGCTAAATTAAACAAACTTAAAAGACTTAAAAACTTCTTTTACTCATAAATGACGTAACCAAACATAAATGACAATAAATAATTCTTCAAATTACATTTAATTTAAATTAATTAACGAGTTATTTTTAAGATTCGAGATGGTTACAGGCATAAAACTCTGCGAGAATTTTCTAACAATCTTTAGCAGTTAGACTGAACTTATTTGCGAAGGTTTTTCTTAAACATTTTTTGCTTAAAAAAAAACAAAAACTGTTATTAAGTGTGACTTAAGGTCGTTGTACTTTAACCTGTTACCATGACATCGTAGACAAATATGCGACAATAGGTAGAGAGAAAAAATTTTACTTTTAACCATCAAACTCGAAAGATCGATTAAGTCCTGCCATGAATAGTAATTAATTAATTAATCGATAAATCGTTATTATTATTATTATTCATCCGATTAAAAGAATCGGATATTAATCTTTCATAATTGTTTTTCTTTCTCTATTCTTTCTGTATTGTGAAGAAAAGTGCAGATAAAATTATCATATCTAGCACAAAGATATAAAAATAAAGAGTGGAGTAATTAAGAGCAACTGCATAGTATAAAAATAAACTATTTTAAGAGTTACGTATCCATAGTCTGAATTCTTTTCCTGGTTTTTCTTAAGGTCGAAAATCGTAATATTTATTTTTATATATTTTTTTAAAAATGTAATCAAATTTAGAAGAAAAAAATCGTATTGATAAAGTTTCAAAATAAATCCGGCAAGTAGATTTTTTTGTATAAAAAGTTTTGAAACGGAATAATGAGATGAGGTTTAAAAACCATGGCACATTTTTGCTCAGGAATTCTTTTATGGTTAAAAATCTGAATAAATATATATATATCTTGCAAATTAATCTTTGCAGCTGTTAGAAATGATAATTCATTCCGCTTATCGTTGAATCAAAAAGTTGAGTAAGAAAATAGAAGAATAAAACCTGTAGGAATTTCTGTCTACGAAATATCTCAAGATTAAGAGAATCAGACAAAAAAAGTAAATATAGAAATGTCAGGAAAATACAGTTTCCATCAGAACTTTAGTTCAAAAATATTGTTTTCTTTCATTTTATCTTGTGATGCAGCATTTCCTGATGTACTGTTTTTTGTTGTTTTTTTTTCAGAAATTTTTTGCAATAGTTATAAAAATTTATTTATCGTTCCGTTTGCAACTTCATGTTTAATTTTTTACAATTTTTTTTTTTAATTACTCAAAAATATAATTTTTTTTTTACATTTTTTTAAATATGCAATATATTAAAATTTTGTTTATAATGATAAAACTTTGTAACCTTTCTAAAATTGTTAGATACCGTTTCGTTGTGGATAATATATTAAAAATACATCTCTCTGCGTGTCTATCTGTCAAAATTTTGCCATTTTATTCTTTACAGAATGAAAATTTTTCGAATATTTGAAACATCCGCAAGAACAAATATGCAAAGTTATTGCAATTTTCAACGATTGAAAACCCTTCTCCCCCTTAGAAAGATTGATAGAGAAAGTAGTAGTTTGCATATATAGAATTTGAACAGCTTTGCTTCATCATTAATGTTGGATTAAGAGTTGTTCATTATGTTTCGTCGTTCGATAAAATAATCAACTACGTAACAGAAGAGAGATCTTATCTTTTCATTAATAAACTTTTGATCGAAACCGCCATATTCACTCTACGCTCGTATCAAGCGAGTAAAACAATATTTACATCTTAAAGTTTTTTATAATAATTTTCTAAATGTACTTGTTATGTTTTTGTAAAATAAACTCGGTTGGAGTCTAAACTATATAGGAAACTTTATAACAGTTAAGTTATCTTTATTGCTTTGTGACAATTATGCCTTTTTTTTCCCCCTCTGAGAAGAGATTGTTTACTCTTGTGGTTAAATATTTATTCCAAATCGATTGTCGAATTTTTCTCTAATAGGGAGTGTTCGTTCTTCTTTCTCTTTATTTTTCTTTCATTTTTTATTTTTATTTTTATTTTTACTATTTAGAAATCAATCAATAAATAACGTAGAATCTCTGGTTTGAGTTGGAGTAAAAAGGGGAAGAGAAGGAACGAAATGAAAAGGCGGAGAGTGTCTCTAGAGAAACAACTTACATCAAATACTATTCAGTTTCTTAAAAACGACCTCGGGGAATAAAATACAATTTCTTCAACCAAAGACCACTAAATTTATATGACTTTTCTTGTAATGTTACTCGTACATAATATTCTATCTTATAAAAATACTGTTTAAATTATTTATTTGTTTTCCCATAAAAATTTATCAATTTTTTTAATAAAATATTTACATAATTTTTTTTATTTATTTATTTTAAAAATTAATTAAGTGCATTAAAATTTTAAAAAAGAACAAGAGAATATATTTCCCTCCCCCTTCTACCAGTAGGTGTGAGTGTGAGTGTGTGTGTGTATTTAAACAAGATTAATTAAATTTTCTTACTTGTATAATTATTAATCATTAATTTTTAATATATTCTTCTCGCTAGATTTTATTATTTCGAGATTATTAGAAAGAGATCAAATGAAAATTTCTTGTAAAAATAATAATTTTAATGTAGATTTAATTTCTTTCTTTTCTTTTCTTTTTTTTTTATCTAACGAATAACAAAATTTTTTTCTTTTTTTTTAAATTTTTACTCTGACAAGATGTTGAATTTTAACAAGATTTAATCTTGATTGCTTCGTTGTAATTGCGATATCTTTTAAAGTGTTAAAATAACAATAACGTTAAAAAATCGATAGGCAAAAAAAAAAAAAAAGATTAAATATATATATATATATATTTTATTTATTTAAAAAAAATTTAACTGTTTTAAATATTTAAAATTTTTTGACGTATATTTAAATATTTGTTGTAGGTTAGTCGGAACGAATAAGCGAAACGACAATAAACGATTTATAGGTTAACAATATTCAATAGAGTGACTTAAAGCAGTTAAAATTCTAATTAAGTATAGATTTATATGCAAACTAAATTATAAGTTTGACGAAAGAGAATTTAAAACGTTGGAAAGTAAATAATCAATTGCTCTTTATGTTAAAATAATTAAATTATACAACAAAATTCGGAATAAATTATATTAAAAAATAATAATAATAATAAAAAAGTTATCAATACAAAACGAATATTATCTTTTCGTAATTTTTACTCTAGAGAAAAATTTTTAAATATATTTTCTTGACATTCCAAAGAAGAAGAAGAAGAAAAAATTATTCTTGTGGGATTTAAATTCCCAAACTGAATTATTAAAAGTGGCAAAACAATTGCGATTTTGATCTCGATTTTTTTAAAGAAACTTTTTTGAAATTCTCTCGAAATTATCTTCTACCAGTTGGTAATTATTGGAATAATTTTTTTCTTTCTGATCTTGAGGGTAGTAGTGGTAGTGATAACGTTTCGTTTCTGTTTAAAATTAAGTTATAAAGTTATTGTCTGATATACAGTTTCTTTGTAGATACAGAAAAGAAGAAGAAGAAGAGAAAAAAAATTCGTGTCGAGAAACATAACCGAAAAAAAAAATTTTTTTTTATTTGATTTATTACATTATAAAATCCTCGTCAGAAAAATGTCTTGTTTGAAAACTTTATCTTACTTGCATCGATAATTATCTAAAAGATAAAACTTCTTATCTGATTTAAGTGTATGATAAAAAATATATATATAACAAAATGTCTAAACTAGATTAAATATCTCTATTTTTTATTAATAATAAAAACATATTTTAGAACGTAAAAAAATTCAGAATATTCTGAACTGTTATAATTTTCATACGAACAGATAAATAACCTGTAATCTAAATATTCTAAACTTTTTTTGTTGTTGTTGTTGTTGCTGTTTTCTATTAATATAAATAAAAGTTATGTTTACATTGATTTACATAAAATTTAATTTTCTGAATTTTGAACAAAAAAATAAAATAAGTGAAAATATAGGTTACGTGCACGAAATATAAAATTCGATAATTTATTATAATTTTATGCCGACGTGTTACATGTTAATAAGTCATCGAATGTAAATTTTAATACGGAATAAAAGGCATTAGCTGCATGTTCAACTATAATAAAAATCTTATCGTGCGCGACGTATAACCTTGAAAATCAATCATGATCAAGAATAAAGTAACTCACGCTTCTATGCTTTACACGAAATATTAACTTGGTATAAACGATATAAAATATTTTTATAGTTATGCTATAAATATTTTATGAAATATTTATTAAACACGTATATGTAGAAATTAGTAATTTTTCATATTAAAAAAATAATTTTTTAATGAGGGAAATGTTTCTTTCTACGAGTTTACTATATGAATATTTTAAGTATTTCGATTACGAAAACGAATTTTTAATTTTTTTTTTTTACATAAATGTATAATTTATGTGGTGTTTTCTTTACTCGAAAGATTTAAATTCGATTATTAATGCATACATGAGTATGAAAGCAGCTCTGTGGCATACATTCTGATATGATTATTATGACGACGATGATGCAAAGTGATGTAACAGGAAACATTGTAAACATAGAAGAGCCATTCATTTATCACGGATAGATAATTACATGACCATTTCGGAAAAAAAAACTGAACTGGTAGAGTGTAATAACAGAAACTTGCCATCAGATAATAACTAAATGTACGCCATCAATCTACTTCAAACATAATATATCAAGCAATCAAATTCATGGCTTGACAAAACCATAAATACAGTTTAAATAATATCGATCGGTTTTGTTCACGTTGGAATAACTCTTCAAAGCCCGAGTCGTTATCAAAGTACTGATAGAAAACAGGTTCTGTCACTTGGAAGGAAACAAAAAGTGTGAAACATCTCTGACAGTTCCTGGCCGCAGAAATGGCAAAGATTTGTTACAAAAAAAATAAAAA
The DNA here is from genome assembly GCA_011317285.2 of Androctonus mauritanicus. Classification (NCBI taxonomy): domain Eukaryota; kingdom Metazoa; phylum Arthropoda; class Arachnida; order Scorpiones; family Buthidae; genus Androctonus; species Androctonus mauritanicus. Next base: position 1,167 of record WUQG02327035.1, on the reverse strand, counting down.
TATACAAAATTCATAACAAACTTTTTACCGAATAAAATAATTTATTTAAATGAATTTATTAGATGCAAAGCAGACAATTGATGGTAAAAAGTAAATATATAACGAATTTATCGCCGTGGGAGTTACGATGTTTGTGATTTTGACTGTTAATATAAAGGAATTTTGTATTGATTTAAAAGCTGTTCAGATTCTTCACGCGAAAATCTTCCAATGAATTGTTTGAATTCCTTTAAATATTAATAACTTAAGATGACATCTTTATGTTGCAACTACTGAAGTGAAAACAAATCGTTTCATTTTGTAATATGAAATCAATGAATTCTGCTCACTATATCTTGGAGTGCAATAACATCTTCAAACATTTAACAATAACATTCATCCGTATTGAAAAATCTTTTAAGTTGGAAAGATAATATTGCTCGTCTCTATTTCAGCTTTGTTAGAGCTTAATGATTTGAGTGAGCATCTTTAATGACGGTATAATTTTATAAAAAATAAATTAAATAAAAGTGCTATTAATTTCTGGCTTATAAGCAGTTCCTTCTTCATATATAATTTTTAAATATTCGTTTTTTTTTTTTTTAATATAGTAGTCAGTTATATCGTTGTTTGTTCTCTCTCAAAATAATTTTCAATGCTAAAATTTTTCATGTACAGTATAACCTTTCGTAGTATCATTCGGTTTAATGTTAAACATACATGAGAACTTGTATATCAGTCTGTAGGTCGGCAGTCTCAAATTCTCCTGGCTTTCGTCGAATTTATCATAATTACAAGAGCATATAGAAAAATATTCAGGAAAAAAAACCACAACAACTTTTCGTAAAATATTTGAAAATCACTATATGCTTTTAATAAATTACATTGAAATGCAGTAAAAGTTTACTTTTATTAAGAAAATATTTCTAGAAAGAAATTCACAAAAAATATGAATTTTTTTGATTGATTAATTAATACTTTATTAATTAATCAATCAAAAGCTTTATATGTGAAAATTAATAATTTATTCGGTTATTTTCCTTTTTTTTAATTTGACCGCTTTTATTCTATCCAATTATTATTATTATGTTGTTGTTTATTGTGTGAGCACGGAATAATTCCGGAGCAAAGTGCTATGTCAGACAAGAGTCAAGACATAGCTACTTGAGATGTTTTAGTTGTGTTTTA
>WUQG02326924.1:0-15278 GCA_011317285.2 Androctonus mauritanicus | reverse complement strand
TTGATCCGCGGAAAAGATGGATCTTGATAGTGTAAATCAAGATTACCAAACCCAAATAAATAACAAAACAATTTTGAGACTATATTTTATTATCTTTAATCCAATTTTATCAGCATTTCTATCTAGGTAGAATAGTGAATTATTCATGCGTAGTTTTAGGAATGGAAAGCTGTACAGAATTTACAAATAAGTTAATAAAATAAATTAATACTTCATTATTCCTGTTTACGTATATCTTTATAATTCCCTGTTTCGGCTGCAGAATAATAACAGTTCTCAGTAACATTGACCAACATCATTATTCAATCTTACATCACCCCGACAACGCAACGTTGAATCCGTGGCACATGATGGACTTTATTTAATGGTGAGTGAATTTTAACCGTCAGATTAAAGTTAGTGGTTGGATTCATTCCAATCAGATAACGACGTCTAATGACATTCATCGATTACATTCTTAAAAACGTTCAGTTTTTGAGGATATCGTTGTCGTTTTGGGTAAGATCCATTGTTCGATTTTCCTGCTTCTGTGACAGCCAAATGTCTATTGTGTGAGTCATCGAATTGTATTTTCGTTATATCGCTTCTCAATCCTCTGTAATGAGTATTATAAATCATAGAAATGCATTACTATAGTTATGAAACTGTTTATATTTTTATTGAAATAAAATACATCTAACTCAATGTGAACCGTTTAACTCTACTGATGTTTATTTAAAGAAACTAGATTTCTAATTATTTTCAATGAATTTTGTGATGATAAACATCTAATCTTATTGAAATTATTATTTTATTTCACAATACATAACTGTAGAAAAATTATAAATATAGAGAAAATAATATAATAAAAATGCTACTAACTTATAGATAAAAATTTTAATTGTATATAATTATATTTTAGACATTATTTCATTGTAACCATTAAAATATTGCATAAAATAATAAATTTATTGAGAATAGTAACCTAAATGTAATTACTACAGATAAAAATAACTGGAATAAACTGGATAAATCAGTCCAAGCATTTTAATTCCTCTAAATAAGCACAATAGAGCATTGATAAGTATTAAACTAATTCATCATCCTAACAGAATTTTCGATTTTGCAGCTTTTAATATTACTTACGGATGAGAATAATTTTTGCATTATAATTTTATATTGAATAAATTAATAAATGAGCAAATAATTGCATTGGTGTTTCTGGTTTTAAATATATACTAGCCTGAATCAGTTTCGATGTGTGTTTGCATTAATACACAATTGATTTTAATTTGCATAGATTTTTCTTATCTGCAGTATGAACGTTTGTGTCATTATAACTAATGAGATGTTCGTTTTTCAGGAGCCATTCTCAGCAAATCGCATGTTCTGTTTAATACTTTTAAATAGGATTGTCACTATGCATCTCTATGCTTAGTAAGTAAATAATTAACATAAATATAATGAATATTTATGATTTAAATAAAAATAAAGATGATCTGATATAGATTCAAAGTATTTATTAAATAAAAATGAAATCTATTCTAAATTATCCATAAGCGTAAGGAAACTCTTTTTTGCTAGTGCCACGTGTCTAATGTGGTTCAATTTCTTGGAGAGCTTGATGCACTTGCATGCGACTACACGAAACTGAAGCTGTCTTTTTTTATTACTTGCTATAACCGTCCATCTTCTTCCACTTTTACAAATGAGAAAGAAGTGCAAGAAAATTCTAATCCTCTACCACACCATTTGTTTACTTTTGTCTATCATTTAATGCACATTACATGATTGATAAAAATATAATTGTTGTAAATACATTGATTTTAAAATCAAAAATTCAAGTTTAAATTATTTTTAGACTCTATACTTTTTTAATTCCCATAAATACGTACTTTTTAACGTAATTAAACTTGCTTATATAAACAGTATTTATATTTTAAGTTATTAAGCATAAGTCTTGTTGTTTATCACGCTCTATTATAGGCTTGTTTAATGTATAATAACAATACAGTAAATACTTACAAATAATTAAAAATCACCTAGATATAATAAGATTTATCAAGCATAAATAATTAAATTTTATTGAATTAAATATTGTAATGATTATAATATAGATTATTACTGTAAATTAATAGACAACCAGATTCGTTATAAAACTCTTCTTATCCCAAAAAATATGTTTTCATTTATATCAATTATAAAAACCAACTGATTCTGTAAATATTTAACATTCTGACAGTCTAATTACAAAATAAAAAAATGTGTTTTTTTTTCTTCTTAGCAAATATCATTATATTTGAAACATCGAATTTATAAACATGAAAAATGAAATCAAGTCATTTAAAAATGACAAGAAAATAACGATTAAAATTAATGGCTTATTTCGATTAAAATGACTTTATCAAACATTGCTACACTAACTTTTGCAGTGACAAGTATAACAAATGACTGTGACATTGTGCTATACGTCAACTGACTTGGGATACGGACCATGTAATCTCGGTGTCCTGGTCTTCGTGTTAATTATTCACAGACACACACACATACATACAGTTATGCGAGAAGATGCGAACGGTCTTGAATGTAGTCGACGGTTGTTTATCATCATCAGCAACTGTGTGGACCGGGGAATCTATGCGCATGTAGTCTTCTATTTCTCCCGTACTGTCATCATTATTTACACTGTCTCTATTACGAGTTGGTTATAGAGGATTTGGTCAGACCGTCAACCGAAACGAGATGTCATCAAAATGACTGATATCTGCACCAGAAATGTCTCCCTAGTTCTTCCTATAAGATTTGCAGAAGTGTGAAAAAGTTCTTTTTCTTTCTAAATTTAATAACTAAATTTTCTGACTTAATTTTTAAAACATTAAACTTTCTCGACCTAATTTAATACAACATAGTCATTTTATATAGACTACTATGTTCGGAATGTCTTAATTACAAATTTTTTAATCTATTAATTTAATTTGATCATTTACATATTATTTCCGATTTTATTAGATTCAAATCTATGTAATGATATTATAAATCTATTAAAATTCCATGTTTAAATGTTAATGCATTAGACAAAGTTACGCCAAAGTAATAACATTTCCGAATTAGTTAACATGTTAATATGATCTCATAAGCAGAACATATCGCTTCCAATTCCTCTGGGATGCTTTATATTTATAGAGTTTATGATTTACGTGAAGCTCATACAGATTATTAATTTCGACAAATTACTCAATTTGTATAGTTTTATTCAAATTTTGTTTTATATTTTTAACAATGTGACTTAATGCTTTTAGCAGATTTCTCTTTTACATCACTCTCATTTATTAACTATTTTCAGAAAACAATTTTTACTTATCCACTCCAACAATTTTGACTAACGTTAATTGACATGGTCATTAATAAAAAAGAAAAGCATTAATTATATAATGAGGTTATCATTATCTTCGATGGCAGATATTAATCGAATTAATTTATTTTAGCCAAAAAACATCGAATAAATTAAATTATTCATTCACACAGCTTCGCAGATGTAAACTAAATATGGTTAAATATGAGGCAATAATATCAGTATTTCATTATTTTAACTATTTGCAAAAAGCATGCATTACTAGCAGTTTTTAACGTTTCATAAAAATTTGAAATTTCTGTAACATATTTAAAGATAGTTAACCTTAAATAAAGTAAAAATAATATAGGTTATAGTAAGGCCGCATATTAATATGTATAAAATAATTTTAAATGTGAGCAATAATTAAAACATTTAGCAAATAAATATGCAAATAATCTCTTCACAATATGTTATATGGAAACTGAATCGAAAAAAGTGAATTTTATTTTTATTTCAGTGAAACATTTGTTTAAAATATATTTACAAAATGGAGAATAAATAATAATATTTTAAGATAAGTTAATCATTCTACGACAATTAAATTATCACAATTTAATTTAAAGTATTAAAAATAAATAAATAAATAAATTACTTAGCGTTTTGTTTCTAATTTAGTTTTATATACTCTATATTAGTTTTATACAAGTTATCTACTGTGTAGTTTGCCTCATAACTGGATATTATGAAAGTGAATGAAAAATTTTTAATATTTTCTGGATCGTTAAATAAATTCGATGCAAAATAAGATAGTTATTACATCAAATTTATTGATTTCAGCATGAGCTTGTATACTTTTATAATCAAGAAATATCTTAATTTGTATGCTATATAAAATATTACGAATATCGAACATATTTTTATTTTATAAATGCAAATTTCGGTTATATAAGCTTTTATGTTAAAATAAAAGCATTTTAAAGAAATATATACAAATTTTAAACGAAAACATTAAAATTACGCAAACATAAAAAAATAAACTCGAAATTTTTTCCATTAGTTTTTCGAAACTTAATTTTATTCTACAGATCTAAACAGATAATCAAATCGATTTTAAATTTTTAAAGTTTAATTTAGGTTTTTAGAGAATTGTTCAAAAGACAAACAAATCTGATTGATAATGCTCTATAAACGATAATATAATGGTCTTTAACAGCTGGGGTCATAAACTTATTCAAAATTGGTTTAATAACAAAAGATCTTAAACTCATCATAAAAGTTTGCATGTTTTGATTATAGTTTAATTTTTGAATTTGCAGTTAAGATTGTGTTGTTTTTAAAAGCTATTTTGACAAATTGTCACAAATGCTATTTTCTCAGCCATTATAACACAAATGGAAATTACAAAGGAATGCAGTATTCAGCGAGAGACATTTTAAACGAATATTCGAAAATTTTTGTCATTAGATTAAATTATTTTGACTTAAAAAAAAGAAGAAAAGAATCTTCCAGTCAAAGACTGCCAACATTAAATTGTAAAATATGAATATTAAGAATAACCAAAAATTAACATTTTATATCATACATAGTCATCACAATAAATTCCAACCTTAGATAATATATTATCTTGTCTCGTATTCAATTCTTGTTCAGTTCTGGTATTAAATTATCATTGTATTCTTGGTTTAATTCTCTTAACTAAGTAATTTCTACACAAAAAGATTTGGAATGTTTTACAGAAACCATCCAAGAAGAAAAGTAATACTGTCGAAAACAAACAGTTGATTGGTCTTATCTATTTAAAAACAAAAAACATCTGTTTATCCATTCTCCCTTGTGTGAAATTTGCAGCCCAACAAATCACCAGAGATTCATTTCGTTTATTTAATTATTTTCTTTTCCTTTGACAGTACAAACGATAAATATTTCACAGCTATACTCATTTATTCTATTTTTTCTATCCACATCGTTAAGAGTAAATGTCTTCTATTTAAATTAAACTAAAAAAATAAATTACTTTTCTCTTATTGGAGAACTACATCACCATTGACCAATCAGCAAATGCTAGGAGGAGTTATTGAAATGGAGACACCTGGTGGTAGAAGTTCTTTTCCGTCTTATGAAATAAAAGATAATGCAGAAATTTTGCCATTTTAAAAATTATAAATAAAATCTTAAAAATGTATTTAAAACGTATTAAATCTTTTACAGATTTAAGCGTAATAGATAAATATCGTAAAATATAAATATTTCTTAAGGAATTCTTTGTACCAGATAGGCGTTTTTTAAGATCGTAATTCTTAAAGCGGTTAACGGTTTTTTGGGGAAGTTATAACTTTGGAACAATATATATGATTACAGTTATTTGCTACAGTCTTAAACTCTTTCATTGGGGATGGCATTAGAAGTACCTCAATTTGATTGTAGAAAGTATTGTCACGAAAAGAGAGAATGAACGAATGATTAATTCAATCCGATGAGGTGAGGTACTGCCTGGGTAAATGACCCCTGAAAGCTTGCACCCACAATTCTTCCACCCCCACAAGTGAGCCTAGGGGAAACACATAGGCTTTCCGAAGACATTAGGAGAGACGAAAACATGGTCTTCATGCCGTTAGAGTTTCGATTTACCATTATTCTTGTCGACGAGAAAATCCCACCCACACTCCGTCGATCCAAGCCCTGGAGAGACTGGAAGGCAAAGACGGTCTTGAAGCTTAGAGTGGATTCCTCTGTACGGACTGGTCATATATCACGGCATTAGTTTTACGTCAGACTATAACTGTTGACTAGAAATCATCGTCTGTCACCTCCTCCTTTCTCTGTTGAAGGAAAATCGTTCTATCTTTGGCCTTAACCTCCAGAAAAAAAAATCTTTGTTTCTGCTATAACTGCGCTTCCAATTCTGATCAAATCTACCGAATGATTGCTCCAGTTTCTGAACAGGATTTCGTTGAACGCGAATAAAAATTTTTTGTTTGTTTTCCTTACGTAAATAAAATTTGCTGTTTTCTTTAAATAAATAACCGGATTTTATATAAATAAAACAAGAACCGATTGGATAAAAAACTTCTATAAATAACTTCTAATATAAATTGATGTTATATATTGTACATTTGATAAATTTAAATGAAGTTATTGAATTCGAGATTTCTATTGCTTTTGAAATTATAACATTAATTTATATAATAGTTTTAAAAATAATTATTTTCGTAACTAAAAGATATATTAATAATAAAACTCGCTTTAAATTATATAATCGTATTCATATCTTTTTATTATATTTAAAAAGATTTTTCTTGGTGTATAACGTTTTTACTGCATGTTAAATGAATAGTGCAGAGAAGGCAACATTTAAGGCGCCTTTTCCTGATTTCCAGAGTTGCCTCTTTTGAAATAAATGTACTAAATTTAACTTTTTCGAATTCATTTAAAAATTATACACAAAAATTTAGCAAGATTTGCAATAATTTTATCAGAAATTTATTTCAGTTTACAATTTTATCAAAAATATTATAAACGAATAAGATAATTTCTATAAAATTGCAATAATATTGAAGTTAAAAACGTATATTTCTGTATTTTAATTGCTCTTTCTTCTCCTGGTTAATGACATCAAAATAAAGTACATTAGGTACGCTTAAAATTTACTTAACAAAAAATTATATTAGCAAAAATTAATTAAAGAATGCAATATTCTTTTAATGAAAAAAAATCTATAATTATTGAATTAAAATTAAAATTCTCATAATAACTTTTTTCAAATTAAAACTCGCATTAATGCGAATTTGTTTTACCTATTAGAGTTAAAACGACTTTTATACTAAAAGCAATGTAAACATTCAGATATTTTTAAGTTTTAAATTTGTGAAAACAAATTTTAATGAACTTTGAAAGTTTAGGCACAAAATTTCAAAAAAATGCAATTACTGGAGATGAAAAAATTAATATTTAAAACAGTTTTCTATTATTCTTTAAAGTACATCCTCATTTAAAGAAAGTAAATAATTAGTTAAATGAAGGTTTAGGTCCAACTTACAATTAAATTATATAGCAAAACAGTTAATTTAAAAAATAAATATTAAAAATTATTTTCAAAACTTATTCTATGTGTAGAGAAAAACTTTTTTCCTCTCTACATTATTCTTTGAACGTTTAACGACGATAACAATTATCGAAATACAGTCAAATGATAAAAAAAAAACTTTCTTCAAATAAATTTTATTCTGGAATCATTGATCTTAATATGATTGTTGGTCTATTTATAGAGATTTATGGACTACGCTCATTACAATTGCCAATCTATCAACATTTATTTTTAGATAAATCTATCTATATCATTAATGTCGTTTTAGTTGTATTATAATAATGGAAAAACTATTCTCTAAATTATTTATTTATTAAGCTATTAATGTACTCTGAAAATAAAACTAATACGATGAATGATTAAATGCGACATATAATTTTATTTTTGTTATCTTCATTAAGATTTATAAAGTAGTAAATTTAGGATTATTTAATGCAAGATTGGCAAACTGTAGAATTCATTTTTTTAATTTATTTTCTACCTTATAATAGGTAATTTAGGAATAAGTAATATTTAAATTAATTTACAAACAATTTCTGCAAAAATCACTTATTTTAGTATTATTCTATTGTAATCACACATAAAATAAATGAATTTTAATAAAGATCTGTTCTAGAAAAATGCTTTTTAATTTAACCGTCTAAATATTTGGTAATTTTATATAAGGTTAAATAATATAAATAAAATTTAAAAATTTATTTCATTGATGAATATAAATGACCATTGATTGATTATTAAATGAATATATTGCATTATAACAAAGTAATAACGTACGCAAAGATTTTTTTTTAGTCAAAAATAATAATTTTTATAATGCTTGCCATAATTTGAATAATAAATTATAACTTATGGAAGAATTTTGAAAAGATACTCTTACCCATTTTAGTATCCTTAAGCGATAAATAAGATTTAAATACGTTAATTAATTAATAAGATTCAGAAAGCATAAGAAAAAAAATATTGCGATTCATAGTAAAATGTTTCTGGAACAAGGTTAATTAGGTTATGAACATGTGAATATGTGCATTTAATTAAAATTTTTACATCCTCTGTAATCATTGTATTTCATTAATTAACATTATTACTTATTTCAGTAACATGCTAAATTTTTCTATATATATAATGCTTCATAACTATTAAGTGAATCAATATATTTATGAGAATGTTAAAGCGTCCATAGCATCACTTGTCTCAAATAGCTCAACTTCATTTTTTTTTTTTTAATTTATGTTACATTTAGGTTTATAAATTACAAAATATTAGTTTCTGTGATATTTAAAAATATAGATAATTAATTATATTTATATTTAATGGCATATATTATAGAAATTTTAAGAAATATGAAATTTAATTTCTAATTTTTTACTTGTGTATATAACCAATGAATAAAAATAAAAAATAAAAAGTAGAATTCCAATTTAGAGAAAAAATAAAGCAAAAATAATGATGAATGATTTGAAACTTCAGAAATTTGGGGATTTTGATAAAAAAAAAAAAAAAGAAAGAAAGAAAGAAAGCGTTTGATGAAAATATTAAGAAGTATACATAATTATTTTAAATAGAATATATGACTATTTTATTACAAGTAAAAATATATTTGTGTCAAAAATTTGATTATTATATAATTTATAAATTATTGTTTTATTAGAATAATAATATTATTTTTAACAGATAGCATTTTTATTATTTGTTGAGTTATGAGTCAAAGACGAAAATATTTTAAAAAGTTAATTATAACTGATAATTTTTTAAACAAGATAAGACTGTTTTATTCAAGTGTTTATTAAAATTATTTTTATCGATATTTAAAATACCAAAATAAAAATATTTTTAAAATTAAATATTATCTCTGACGTAAGATTTAATAATTATTTGCTTAAAGACAAACATCTATAAACATTTCATTTACCTTTCTACATCAGTGAAAAAATTTCTCATCTATATCTGCATATATTTTTAATTAAAAAATAAATATGATAATATAATTTCCATAAACATAGTTATATTATAAAAAAGAAAAATAAATTATGTAATGATTAATAAACAGTTTCATTAAATAAATAAAGCATATGAATGACTATACTCATAGTAGCCTATTTTATTTAGGATGATAATAATATATAAAATTTGTTTTATGCAATAAAGACTTTTAAAATCATACATAAATTTTAAGTGGTTTGTGCTCGTTTATATATCACTGAATGAATATTTCTTTGCAGTTAAAATCAACTTTCAAAACAGCATAAATGACAACACACTCATTATGAGCTGACTAGAGACGAGAGAGTTAGAGGCGACAGCATACAATGCAGACGGTGTGATTTAGGGTGCGACGAAAATCCATTAAAAACTCATCAGGACACATTATAACGGCCGTACAGTATTGAGCGCCTTCTCATTACCATACCATTCCTTTCCTACGGTAACACAGAAGAAAACGATCTTTTTTAACATGTTGAAGAAAGCAAAGGATCCATTTCTTTTCGGGTTATTCTCGTTCAATAGACGTAACATATTGAACAAAGTGGATTATACAATCTGATAGCCTAATATGTCAAAACGAACAATGCCGAATGGTTAAATATCAGGAAAAATTAAATTGTTTAAATACTATTTGCTATTCTTAAAATTTTAAATACATGCATACGAAGAAGCTTTCGCATCCTGAAACGTAGATTTACTTAATGTTTCCTATCCGACAACAAAATTCCAATAACATTTCACAAATATTAAAAATTTAATATGCATGTTACGTAAAATTTTCAATCCGCTGTGCATAATAAACAGATTTAACATTATTAATAGCATTGAATAAAATAAATCTGTCACGAGTTATAAAAATTATTCATTCAACATTAATAGATTTTAACGTGCTATTTCATTAAACACACTATCGACGTTAAAACATGTGAAGTGATAAAATATACAAGCAAACCTGCAATTTCTGATAAACTTTACACGATTTATCTTATTTTCGCGAGTCTATCCGTCGATATGAATATTAAAGTTTTAAAACATATTTTCTATTATCGCTAATAATAGAATATTTTTTGAGAGAAATTTTCTAATTTAAAGTGGAGGCAGAAAGCGATAGAACGTTACAAATATGCTGTCATCTTAGAATATAGAGACAAGTGAGAGATCAATTTTTTAAAAAACTCCTATTAGTCGCGTCATTAAAGTTGTTTGAAAGTTTTCTTAGTTGTCCATCAGTCATATTCTCCGCCCTCTTCAGCGACAGAAAATTGTAGGTGTGATAGGAAAATAGAATCAATTATTCTTTCTCTAGCTATCAAAAATACTCACTTAGAGTATAAAGTAAAGCTATAATAGGATAGAGGCGCGGTCTATAGTTACTGTTCCTCCACCCCCACGTGATTATCTCTAGTAGGACCAATTATCTCGCAACGTTTCAAATTAACGTCTCAAGATGACAAAAATTCTTTGCTTATTTTCTTTGCACGAATTAGCAGTTTGAATTTACGCGTAGAGAATGATCTTTTTTTAAGTTGATTACATCACGAATACTCGAGAAAAAAGTTTAAAAAAAAGATAAATAAGGTTTATTCGTTTTAAATACTTGCTTATACATTTGCATAAGTGTTAACAAGGCGTATTAAATTATGATAATTTTATTGCTAAAACTATTAATACATAATTAAGTTTTTAATGCATAAATTATTATTTTTTTTATAAATATAATTTATTCAAAAAACCAGAAATTTAATTTGCGGTCGTGCAAATTCTTCAACAGATGGCGCTGCGAGTCAGGTGTGATGCTAACGCTTGGAAAGCGTATGTAGTGTGTGCATAAATTATTTCAGTCAATTATTATTTTTTTAGCAAAAACTTAAATATTTTTAAATTAATGCAAAACTTTTAAAGTAACTTTTACATCGTGTGATTAATACTACTATTTTTTTTTACATATATAATTGTTAACGAGTTAACAATATATCAAAATTTTAATGAAGAATAGAACTATAAATACTATTGAAAATTTTATAATTAAATGAGCTTCTGTTATTATTTTTTAAATTAAAAAAAACAAACTTTTTACAAAGTTAAAACTCTTCAAGATTTTTAATTAATAACGTAAATTTAACTAATTATTTTTCTCTTCTCTAAAATTAATAAAAATGCTGATTAACTGTTGCACAAATTTGCATTTTAACTTGTTACTAACGGCGAAAAAAAAATATTTTATTAATTGTATCTTATACAAAATAGCGTTTTGCATGTTAAACATTTTAAAGAGTTTCATTAAAATATCTTAAAAAATAATTTATAAATTAAGTTTTATGGTTTGTATATTCGATAAACTATTCAACCAAACGACTGTTTGGTATGATTGTAAACGATATTTTAATAAGTTTATTGCAACAAGTTTATGAAGTCAACTTTTAGGAACTCGGCTACTGAAACGCTATTATTAAGTATCTATTTAGGACCACTTAAGAATTTAATGTCGTCGTAAAATCAATTGAAGTGAGATAACCCACAATCAAATTCGCCATCATAATATAATAGGGACTAATTGATCTAACAACCCAAAGGAAGAAGACAGCCCATTTACGACTTCCTAATTGAAAATAAATTCGGAATATAACTGTAAACGTTTAAGAGCAACAGAAGACGTGTTTTTACTGTTTCTGTTTATTGTTTAATCTTATTTTAAAAAACGTAATCAAAAATCGTGACATGTTACAACTAAATTAATTTGGTTACAAGAAAGAAATAATTAAAATAAATATCCTTAAAGTTATATGATTTACAGAATTAATGTTATAAAGCTTAACTTGTCTTTTGAATGAAATATTATTCAAAATTCGATAATTTAAAGATAATTAATTTTGCAGAAATTATCGTTTCTGTGTTCGATATTATAATTTTCGATATATAAATCATCGGAATTATAGTTTATTAAACTCGTAACCGAAAATGTAACCCGTTCCCATTTATCAACACTTATTTTGAATTAACTTGTGCATAAGTTAATATTTGATCAATTTGTTTAATATTGAAGTAGCTAGTTGTTTAAAATTCAAAGTAATGTTAAGATTTATCTTATATACATTTTAATTGCTTCGTTTGAAATTGTTTAATTAAAGTAAAAATCAAAGAAAATTTATGTTATTGAAGTGTTATGTTTATCAGTTCAGAGTTTTATTGAAGGAAAGAAACATAACAGTAGATGACAATGTTCAGTTCTGGAACTACTGATTGTCCGCTGTAGATAATGCATTTGTCAATCGTCAGTTATCTTAACCCTGCAAGACAGAAGTACTCTATTCAGGCCATTTCTGCTGACAGCTTGTCTTGTAACGATCCTCTCGATCGCCGAGTAAAATCGCCGATTGTTGTATCTCCACTCATCCCTTGTGTTTACACATACTTTATCATTCTTCTCTCCCTGTAATTCCATGTGTCGACCGTTGCTCTGCTTGCTTTATGAATCTAGAAGGTAGAAGTAACTTCCCATCGAGTGTTTAACATGTTTTCAGTTTCAAATTGAGGGGAGTAACTCTCTTAATTAATCTCTAGCAAGATACAAACTTAAAATATAACAATTATAGAGCTATTACTTCTAAATCCTCTTTAATTAAGGATGTTTTTCCTTAGAATAAGTCTCTAATTATTCATTCTTATCTTTTAATTTAGCATCATCATTAATTCTCAGTCTGTTAACTTTAAACGAAATTTTCTACTTGTTTTTAAAACTGCAGATAGATTCTTTTGGGTAGATAAATCGCCATAAATTATAAAACTTTTCTTGCGATATTTAATTGTTGATTGACTATAAACACCGATAGGTTAACAATACAAAGATATTTTTGTTATTTATCATTGAAAACTGATTTATTTTATTGTTTATTAATGCGAATCGAACAAGTACCAAGAATTGCTACATAAAACTACAATATATCTTTATTTTATGCTCAATTTAATTTTTATACTTAACCAACCAAGCAATTTTCAAAAATAAAAGAAAATATTGTTTAGTTTGTTAAAGTTTCGAATTTCGAATACTGAATATATTCTTTTTAAATTAAAGTTTAATTTTTTTTCTATTTTATAGATTAATTTATGAGTCTATTTTCTTTAATGAATAAATTTGAATGTATATAGAAGTGACTTTTAATCGAAATTAACCAGTCTTCGATAGTTTCCCGAATGAATAATTATTAATTCAATGAAGAATTTTTAAAAATTAAAAAAAATTTCAATACATTTCAGAAATTATTTCAAGAAAATCTATTAATGTAAATATGCTTTATACAGTTTTTTCTCTTACCAAGTAGTATAACAGAATGAATAAGTTATTATTGATCAATAGTTATATTTAATCTTAAATTTTTAATGAACTTTATGTTTCATCATTAAATTTGAAGGTCTTAGTTAAGAAAAGATAAAAACTTGGAAAGCTCATAGAAAGAAGAGGGTCGTCGACCTCTTCTTTTAACCTGAAGTTGATCGATAGAAGATCTGCCATTGGCCCACCATTTGCCGCAGTATTGAACGAAACTTTCGTTCCTTCTCTATTTCTTCATCCTTTTCCCAAGTTTGTTTTCCTTTAGAGATTTCCATTTACCAGAAGCCAGCTTGATTTACAATCCTCTCATTGCTCTCTAATCCAATCATTTGGTGTGGACGAATGTAATTCTCTAAAGAAACAGAATAAATAAACAAACAATTTTCTGATTCATAATTAATTGTATCAAACTAATAGATAGATTTTTGTCTAATTAATTTCATTTTGATAAATCATAATATTTTAAAATAATATTTAAGCCATTTAAAAATCTAAATTATTTTAATGATATTTTTTCATAACGCAATCTATATTAAAATTAAATTATAATTTTTTAAATAATAATAATAATAAAAGTAACTTTTACGATCATAAATTATAGATAAATTTATATAAAAAATAATAATAAAATTTTATCATAAATAGTCTAAAGATGTTTATAAAATTGTTTAGCGGCAAAAAATTATGAATATTTTTAATTAAATAATTAATTTTTAAAAATTAGGATAATTTATGTCATAAACGAAAATGTTTAAGATAGGATATATTTTTATATTTAAAATTAATTTTTCTTCATAAAATTTTAGTTTTCGAAAGTTAAGATTACTAATGATTATCAAAAATTAAAAATATAATAAATTAAAATATGGATTATAAAAATAATTAAATTTTTAATCGGTAATATAATAAATTTTAAATAAAAAAAATCACCTTTCATGTTATTAATTTTTAAAAATAATTTTATCTTATTAAATATTTTTAAATGGTTAATTAGACATAATATCTAATCCGTTGGAAAACTCTCAGATAAAAAATTAATTATATTTATTTTTATATTGTTAAAATATATTAAACTATTAGATATTATAGATTTCAGATTAATTAAAGTATAAAATTCATTCGATAGATTTTTAGAATTTGTTATTACAGTTCTTTCTAGAAAAATATTTACAAAAAAAAATATTGTTCAATAGATTTCTTTTACTCTCACTAAATTGTTTACTATACTTGCTTTCAGATATAGGCCTATTTTGATAAAATATATTCTACTGTTTTATAAACATAGATAATTAAAAAAAAAAACGAATGATGAATGATATTCTAAATATATAAATAATCTTAATTACTATTAAGATGTATTTTCTACATTAAATAAATAACACATTTAACGAGAAAGAAAAATTGTCTCCCTCATCCTTTTTTCAAATAGATAAAGACCTATAGTGGTTTCGATCGATCATCGAAAGACAAAAAGAGAAAAAAATAAAATAAAATACATTGAGACAAATATGAATCGAGACAATTTTTTTCCCCCGGAACCTTTAGTTGGCAACCTTAATGGAAAAGAG